>JASUDE010000589.1:11538-27063 GCA_034509685.1 Colletotrichum cereale | reverse complement strand
GGGGGTCAGATTGTTGGCCAAGTCAAACAAACCGCGCCGTGTTTGCGACCAGGTGACCAGGTACCTGTACGGTATCCACCAGAAGGGCTGTGTGGCGCTCAGCTACCTACTGGTACTACTCTGTACGTAGAGACATTGATGGCACGGGCAGTTTCGAGTTGTGGCTGACTCGTGGCTCAACCAAAGCTGAAGCAGCCCCTCCATTGGGGACCATGTGGCTGAAGCTTCGGGCCTTCAGTGCAGCGAACCTCCTTCGAGGTTGCTCCCCACAGTTTTCTACAGATGACTTCACTCACAGACATGCGGCGTCCCCTTTGAACCACCGTGGCACGACGTCAATGGTCCGCTGGTAGGCACGAGCTAACGGTTTTCTACCCGAGGCTGGTTCGCCGCAACTTCGGGCGCCCCCTGAGGGGATTACGCATGCTACAGGTACACGGCACTGAGATGGCACACTCCCAACCGGCCGCATTCCAGCAGGGTTTCAAGCAGCCGCAAGAGAGAGAAATGCGTCATAATGCTCTCTGGTGCAAGCTAGCTTGACTGACTGCCCGTCTACACTAGGCAACTAGGAACCTCTCGCGTTGAACGCCCAGAACGCCCAAGGAGCAGTTGAGATGCATCAGCTGTTACCCGATGGGGAGATGGCGCTGGCATGGACTCATCAGTCAAAAACCTAAACAGGAACAAGCTCAGTCAGCTAGGTGCGTTTAGTGCTGTTCCGTCCGGACATTAGGTATCATCCCCCCTCCCCCCACCAGCTCAAGGTGCTACGGAACTCGTCACCTGCATGAGCACCACGTAAACTACCTACACCATACAGGTACTGTATAAGCATTCACCTTCCCCTCACCTCATCCGCATTCGGCAACCGAACCGGGGTAGCACGATCAGAGGCAGGGATTAACTGCGTCGGTCGACCGAGGATCCCGACAACGACCATCCGGAAGCTAACGCTAAAGCGACCAGCCTTGCGTCGTCTACCCGGAGTAAACGAGGAAGTCGGAACGCAGGCGCATCACCTTCAGACGAACGCGACTGTTGGAAGAACGACGGAGGCTACATCACGAAACAAAAAGAGGCATCGCACGACTGGACGACTGCCATATTACTACTGGACAGCACTCCCCTGCGATAGACTTCGTCCCTCCGTATCTCGACTCGGCCAACTCGGCGTCGTTCGTTCGTGTGCTCCAAGGAGGGTCGAGGCGCATATTCGTCGCATGGTCGTGCCCGGGTTTCTCATACGAGGGAGGTCCTGGCGTCTGCATCCCAGCGCATCAACCTTGACTTTTGTCTTTCCGACACAAACTCGGCACAGGCCTATATAAGTTTGTTCCGGGCCCCCCTCCGCGGCGGCTCTGTTTCAATATGTCACATTCAACGCCGACTCTCGATTCCGTTCTTGGGCCCGAAACTGATACACAACCGACATTTGAACCGCAGACTGCACCTGGACTTGGACCCGACCTACAGCACCAGACCGTCCACAGACGGCCCATCATGAGTACTGAGACACGGAAGAAGTTCATCAACTACCCTCTGCCCATTCCCGGGTAAGTGTTTCCGTCCCAAGTTTGTCGGTATTGGACACCCGCTTGTCTAGTGCGGCATATACCATCGTGGGCTTGTTTCCCTCGGTTGCGTGTCGCAAAAACCCGCTGACTGATGTCCCAGACCAGCCTTTCCGTACGATAATGGCAGGAAAAGCAACCCGCCTCTTAGAGGCTGGGTCCTAGTCGTGGCGGCGTGGGCGTAAGTAGAATTTCTGTCTGAATGGCGAGTGTGCGAATATTCTGACAAGATGCAGTATGGAATGCTTTTGGT
Organism: Colletotrichum cereale; assembly: GCA_034509685.1. Classification (NCBI taxonomy): domain Eukaryota; kingdom Fungi; phylum Ascomycota; class Sordariomycetes; order Glomerellales; family Glomerellaceae; genus Colletotrichum; species Colletotrichum cereale. The sequence continues at coordinate 25,236 of JASUDE010000589.1, read as the reverse complement.
TCATACGCTGGTCCATTTGGAAAAATGCCGGTTTTGGAAGCATTAGAAACATTCGCAAGCATATCGAAGATGCCGAGCCTCGTTATGACCCAACTGTTCTCCCCCTGCCGACGGATGAGGCCAAGGACCCGGCGGTCCTTCATCGCGAGAGCGCCGTGAAGGCCAAGCCGCACCCCTTCAAATACTACTCCGTCAAGGACTACCATGAGATGTACTTGTCGGGCGTAGTCACGCCGCTCGCTGTAGCCCGAGTGATCCTGCCGTTGGTACGCCGCGATACAAACCCGCCGGGCGAGCACTCACTCGCGTGGTTCGACACCAAAGTCGAGCAAGTCTTGGCCGCCGCCGAGGCCTCCACGAAGCGGTACAAAGAGGGGCGCCCACTGGGTCCTCTCGATGGTGTGCCTACGGCTGTCAAAGACGAGTACGAGATTGACGGATACCGAACCTGCCTCGGCTCCAGGAACGACTACACCACGCAAGCCGAGCCTGGCCAGTCCATCACCAGCTGGTGTGTCAAAAAGTTGGAAGACGCAGGCGCTGTCGTGGTCGGAAAGCTGTCCATGCACGAATTCGGACTGGGTAAGCCCCCGAATTATGACTCGGACGGACGGGGAGCCGTACGCTGACAATCCACCAGATACAACCGGAAACAACCCAATCTACGGAACACCGCGGAATCCTTACAACCGCGGCTATTACACTGGCGGAAGCTCCTCGGGAGCTGGATACGCAGTCGCGGCCGGCTTGGTTCCCGTAGCCCTCGGCAGTGACGGCGGCGGCAGCATCCGTATCCCATCGTCCATGTGCGGCGTCTACGGCCTCAAGCCCACCCACGGCCGCGTTTCGTTCCACCCCTGCCCGAACCACAGCAACAGCTGCGCGGTCAATGGCCCCATCGCCGCGGACATTGAGTCCCTCGCGACCTACTTCGAGACCATCGGCGCGCCGCATCCCGATTCCGGCTTCATCCAGGCGTCCCCATTCGTCTCGTCTCCCAGTGAGAAGCGCGGCAAAATCCTAGGTGTGCCCGAGGCCTGGTTCGGGCAGGCGGACCCGGCTATCCAGCGCATGTGCCGAGCCATAATCACGAAGCTGGTCACGAATCACGGCTATACCACCGTCCCCATCGATATCCCGTTCCTGGTCGAAGGCCAGTTCGCGCACGCCATGACTGTCCTCACCGACGGCGCGACCCTCCTCCCGGAGACCAAGAACCTCACGCACGCGAATCGCATCCTCCTGGCGATCGGCCGCGTCACGTCCGCCATGGACTACCTCCTCGCCCAGAAGCTTCGCGGCCTGCTCATGTCGCACCTCGCGCACCTCTGGCGCATGCACCCGGGCATGATCATTGTCACCCCAACGACCGCCTGCTCCGGGTGGCCCATCATGAGCAAGGGCGAGCTGGCCTACGGCGTGAGTGACGGCGACCGCACCATCAGGTCGATGGAGTACGTGTGGATGGGCAACTTCTGCGGGGTTCCGGGCATCACAGTCCCGGCGGGCTACGTCGTGCCACACGACCAGCCCGGCGCTGGCAGCGAGGCCGCGCCCGAGACCAGGGGCAAGATCCCCATCGGGCTCATGGGCATGGGCGAGTGGACGGACGAGCACAGCCTCCTCGAGTTCGGGCTCGATGCCGAGGAGGTGTTCGCCAATGAGCGTTGCAGGCCGCCGAACTGGGTCGATGTCATCCAGCGGGCCAAGGACGACATGGCGAAGAGCGGGGAGGACAGCTTGATAGACATTTAGAGACCCTGTATACACGTAGCGAAAGAAGCGACGGAACCAGCGAGCAGGAGTAAGCGTGTCAAATTTCAAGCAAGACCCCACCACAAATATTCATGCCTTTTGTGACAAGTTGGCTCTTGAGCCACAATGACAACACGCCGTCTCCACTAGCTTGAGTGGGGGAAAAGAGGCAAAGCTCGTCGCCGGGTTGATTCCAGTATCATTGATCGTGGGCAGGGATAACCCACCTTCCTCCCCTCATCGACGGCGATGGCAAAGCAACTGAAAATCATCACCCATTGATAAAGCTCGTCAGCAACCTCCCTCATCTCCACTCCCCCCTCCCCCATGCGTAGATCAATGCGAGTGTGGCCCGGGGGAGGGGAGCAAAGGCCCGAGCTGGCGGGACGGCAGTTTCGGAGAAGGGGGGACATGTTGACGATTTTTGGTGAACTAGATAGGCCGGAGCAAACGTTCCTGACCGCTGGTCTTGCTTCCAAACCGGCGGACGAAGCTGCAGGAGCCCGAGCACCTGGACCCCCTCTTTTCAGCGTGACAGCCCCCGTCTCTCGAGCCCAGACGGATGGGCGGATGGGCGGACGAGGCAGGCGGGCAAAGGCACTCGGGAATTAAGAAATGCTTGTTCAGCAGAAAGAAAAAGTAAGCATTGTTCCTGGAGAGCTGCCCTTCCTCCCCCCTTCCCCCGGGAAACGAGAGCACGCGCGGTCTTTTATGCCGTCTTTCTTTTGCGCCTGTAGGCTTCTTTTGCTTGTGCATCCCTCGATATCGGACGCAGGCCAGACCGCACAAACTTCTGCAGCTTGGTCATGCGACAGCGGGAGGGGGGAGGGGAGGGGACGAGACGGGATGCAAGTGTACCTGGTGTACATGGAGCGAGATGCAAGCACATGTTCTGTCGGTAGCTGTGTAATGTGGGAGTTGAGGGGGGGCCTGGAAGTCTGGCGGCGCTGGATGGGTGTCATCTAGACTTCGGCGTCTTGTATGTACTCGATCACGGGGCCGGGGGTCGAGACGCGTCCTTGAATGTCGGTCACAACCTTTTGCAGTCCGAACATTATGTCCTTGGGGTGTGAGTTTTAGAGCAACTTGCGTCATCAACAGTGGCTATGTTAGAGGGGGGGGGTTACAGAACCGCTGGTCCGTTCAAGCGGGATCGCCTGGAGTCTACATTCACGAAATCATTGCGAGTTGCACTGTGACTGATCACCACCTGTTCGAAAGCTCCAACTGTGACGGTTTCCTGTAGGAGACGGCCATGCCCTTGTAAATGCAAAGCCAGCAGGAAAGTTTCTCTCGCACATCTCATTAACCAAGAAAAAAGATGTCTGTTCCCGGTTGGAGAGACAGCCTTTCTGAACTGTCAATGTCCGGCGATACAGGCCCATACCGGGTTCATGTCTCCGGACCCGATGGCCTGTTCCGACGGTGTACTTCCGGTCATGACCCACTGCGCCGGCGGAGCAACATCAAAAGTCGGGCAGGTGCGGCCTGCGGCAACTCCAGCCTTATACGCCAGAGACGGTCCCGCGATCCGGCAACATGTTAGCCACTTTTGGCTAGTTAGTCGGGCGTTATCCAACCTTTTTCTTAGGCACGTTATGCACGCATCGGACCTGGCGTGCTCGTGACTTGCGCGGGGGTCTTCAGCACTTGCACCGATGCAGGTAAACTGCAGCGGCCGAAACGAGACAGCACAGACTGATGCAGAACTCCGGGCGGCATCCAATCAGCTGCGGTGCCGTTTGACATTCCTGGAGGGGTTAGCACGGCAGACGGTTGTCCAAACGGCGGTACATCTTTCATGTTCCCACAAGGTTGACAGCGACCGAATCGGCGGTCTGGAACGGGCATACGGAAGCTGGCCGGGCGGCTCTCGGGAGTACGACATGAGCGTCATTACCAGTTCGGGGACGGGCAGGCAGAAGGAAAAGAAGTTGTTGAACGTGAGCATGGCCCAGAGAGGGGAGGGCTTTGACGCCCCCAACAAAATGCAAGGAATCTGGCCGGTTGAGGTGAGGGGTTCATGTAAGGTAGGTACCGGTATGTAGGTGCTTTATATACATATATACTGTACACAGGTATATACATACATATATACATACCCCTACTAAGCCGGTAGTACAGAGAACTGGCCGCGACCGACTGACGTACAGTAGCGTAAGAGCTTCTATCGCTAAAACTGCCACTTGGCTGCCCCTCTACCGTGCAAACCCCAGGTACAGAGAGTACTGCCAAATGATCATGGCGCCCCGAGCTTCCTAGGCAGGTTACTTGCTTCTCCGTAATTATTTTCTTCTTCTTAGTGTACCTAGGTAGCTTAGTTTGCGGTTCCCCCGCATTATGTGAGCATTGAGCGAGGGATGATCTAATCTTTTCTGCAAGGACCTGGAAAAGGCTTCCCCGCCCAAGACTCAACCGGGTAGAGAAAGAGAGAAGGAGAGAAAAAAAGAGCCGTTGCTCGCTGCATTCTTCGGAGGGTTCCTTTTCTTTCGACAGCCACCGCACGCGACCATCGCTGTGTGTAACACGTGTGTTGTCTCGAAGAAGCATGCCGAAGAAGACGGAAGACGCAGGAAGAGCCGCAAGTGGGAATCCATTCACCATCACCCACCTAGAAAACAAGGGAAAAAATAAAAAAGAAGAGGGGCGTCTGGGGGAGAAAACTGAATGACATCGCGGGCTTGGCCGACATTGTGGGCCCCCCTCCCCCTTTGGTTGGCGCATTCCCCTTGCCTTGCCTTGCCTTACCTTGCTCTTTCTCTGCCTATCTCTCTCTCTCTCCACATCTTTTCCGCCAGGCCTCTCCCTCTCCATAGAGCCTATCCCTCCCATTTCTTGGACAGCCCATCCTCAGCTGTCTTTCTTCCACCATCAGCGTCTCCAGTCGCATCACAAGACAGTAAGAGGCGCCATACTTCGCCGCCGTCCTCTCTGCCCTGCCGCTCGTTTTTCTTACCACGGTTTCTGTATTCTTCTGGTAATTATCAGGCAGCACAACCAACAGCCCCGTCCGCAGTCCAATCTACCTAACCTACTTGCTCTTATCGCTGCCGCCCTACTGCACCCGAAGGTTCCACTCACCACACCACCGAGGATGAAAGCCTAAGGGAGTGGCGCAACAGTTGGCGACATTTTTCCACACACCTCTCCCTCTCCCATCTTTACCTCGTGTTCGAAACCACCCAGATCCTCCTCCAACCTCGTCCACCGAGTCGTCATGCCCGACCACGCTGGGACGGCAGCCGCCGCGCCGCCGCAGAGCGACTCTAATCCGACCCCTCCCAAGGAGCTCTACCCCATGGTCAACTGGAAGTACGATCTCTTCCTCTGGGTATTGGGCGTGCTCGTCGACCTCTTCTTTCGCGAGGTTCACCCTCGAGGCTCCTGGAAAGTCCCCAAGTCGGGCCCTGTCCTCTTCGTCGCCGCTCCTCACGCGAATCAGGTCCGTCGATCCCCCTTGCTGGAACCCCCTGTCATTATCACATGCTAACAGCCGCAATCTCTGCAGTTCGTCGATGCTCTGATCCTCCAACGCACCCTCCGCCACGAGGCCGGCCGCCGAGTCTCCCTCCTCATCGCTCAAAAGTCCGTACACGGTTTCATCGGATGGGGTTCGCGCCAGGTCGGCTCCGTGCCCGTCGGACGCGCCCAAGACGCCGCCAAGCCCGGCACCGGCGTCATCTACCTGCCCGACCCCATCAATGACCCTACGCTTATCCGCGGTGTCGGCACCAAGTTTGGCCAGGGCGAAGCCGAGGTCCATGGTATGCTGTTCTTGCCCTCTGCCAAGAAGCAGACGGGCGCCAGCGTCGACATCGCGCAGATCCTGGGCCCCGAGGAGATCCGCATCAAGCGCCCTTTTAAGGGCAAGCTTCCTTTGGAGCAGCTCACTGGACGCGACGACATCGACGACAATGGAAACTTCACCAACAAGGACCTCAAAGGATGCCAGCCTGGCTTCCAGGGCACCAAGTACAAGCTCGCTCCCCACATCGACCAGACCAAGGTGTACGAGGCCGTCTTCGACCGTCTGAGATCCGGAGGCTGCGTCGGCATCTTCCCCGAGGGCGGCAGCCACGACCGTACCGAGCTGCTGCCCCTCAAGGCCGGCGTCGCTATCATGGCTCTTGGCGCGCTCGCCGAATCTCCCGACTGCGGCCTGACCATCGTGCCCGTTGGCATGAACTACTTCCACGCCCACAAGTTCCGCAGCCGCGCCGTTGTCGAATTCGGACCCCCCTTCAGCGTGCCCCCGCACCTGGTCGAGATGTACAAGAACAACCAGAGACGCGAGGCCATTGGCCAGCTTCTCGACAGCGTCTACCAGGCATTGAGCGCCGTCACCGTCTCTACCCCCGACTACGACACCTTGATGATGCTCCAGGCCGCTCGCCGCCTCTACAACCCCACCGGGAAGAAGCTGCCTCTCCCCGTCGTCATCGAGCTGAACCGCAGACTGGCCATGGGTTACGAGAAGTACAAGGATGATGTGCGGGTGGTCAACGTGATCAAGGCAGTCAAGCAGTATAACAAGGAGCTTAGCTACGTCAACCTTCGCGACCACCAGGTACAGTACGCCAAGATGTCCATTCCCAAGGTCATGTTCCTGTTGCTGTACCGGGTCACGAAGCTTCTCGTTCTTCTGATTGGCGTTCTGCCCGGTCTCATCTTGTTTGCCCCCGTCTTCGCCGCGTCCAAGGCCATCAGCGTTCGTAAGGCGAAGCAGGCATTGGCGGGTTCGACGGTCAAGATCCAGGGACGCGACGTCATGGCCACATGGAAGCTCCTGGTCGCCATCTTCCTGGCTCCCACGCTATACCACTTCTACTCGGCAGTTGCCACGTACAAGGTGTGGCAGGACCATCTTTGGGGCTACATTCCCGAGTGGGTGCCCTGGTGGTCGACGTACCTGGTCATGTGGCCGCTGATGGTGGGCGTCACGTTCGCCGCCCTGCGGTTCGGCGAAGTTGGCATGGATATCTTCAAGTCTCTGAGGCCGCTGGTCCTGTGTTTGAACCCCGCCTCCAGCTACAACATTCATCAGCTGCGAGCGAAGCGGGCCGACCTCAGCGCTCAGGTCACCGATCTTATCAACACACTTGGTCCCGAAATGTTCCCCGACTTTGAAAAGACTCGTTTGATCGCGGATCCGTACAAGGCCGATGGGTACTCTCGTCCTCGCACCCCGCCAGCGCGTAGGGATAGCGACGCATCTAGCGCCTACGAAGCAGCCACGCCGCCGTCGTCCATCTCTCGGAGAGCAACCCAACAGTCGAGTCGTGGCTTGCCTCGGAACGAGTCGTACAGCAACATTGGCGGCGTGGGCATTTTCTCCACCCGGCCCCCCTCGCGCTCAAGGAGTAGGAGCAGCAGCAGCGGAGGCGGTCTTGGGTCCGGTGGGTTCCCCATCAGTGGCTTCACGACGCTGGACTCTGCCGGCGGGTTTGACGAGGCAAGTAAGAAGATCCGCGAGGCTATGAAGTTGCGCAGGAAAAAGAGCGGCGATCACCGGATGGAATTAGGCGCCGACGACAGTGAAGACGAGGAGTACAACGAGGCGCGCAAGAAGAACGCATGAGTTCACTTGGCTCTGTAGGCTTCTAAGAAAAGGCGGCTCTACCTGTGTGGAGACCGAGGCGTAGGCAACTACAGCCGGACTAAGGTACTGTGAGTGCGTATAGACAGCGATTTAATACTTCAACGTGCATTCCCATTCCATTCCGTTCGCGAGAGTTGTTGTCCGTTGAGCAGAGCCGAGCCGAACGAGGTGAGGGGAAACAAACGTTAAGTGATGGGGCAAATGCGCAGCCAATGACGGCGATTGCAAAGTGATGGCCGAGTACCTAACTCCGCCGGCCGGGTGTGGTGGCAGGATCTGATAACCCAGAAGAAAAAAAAAGAAGAAAAATTCTCCTGCCGTCCAGCTGTTAATAGCCGTAGATACTTTTCGGGCTGGCAGCCACGCCACCTAATTTGATCGTGCGCACGCGTGGCCCGACGGGCTATCCATGCCGGGACTACCGTGTCTGCTTACATAGGTACATGAGGTACCTAGTAATGAGACCGTTTCGCCGCGTACAAGTATTCCTGAAATCGCCGAGCTCTCGGTGATACGAAACATGTCGGGCCCATTAAACAAGGAAGCTCGCGGGGCTAGTAGGCGGCACTTTGACGCGAGCGTCATTCCGGCTCGACGAAGATCAAACCTCTTTCCTGCCATGAGAACCTCATGACTAGAGGCTTGGAAGGATTTCGCCCCGTCACGTGCTATCTGTTTCGTGCTTCGTTCTTTGCCCAGCCGAGTACCATATATATATATATATATAGCAACTACCTATCTGTCCAACAAAACTTCCTCAATTCTAGCATTTTTTCACCCCGTTCCTCCTATACCCTGCTGTGTGTCACCGTGTGCTCTTACTCGTGACATCTCCACACCCCACATCCCGCTACTTTTCGGAAAGGTGGGCCGAACGGCGTTGCGTGCCCCTCCCTCCCCTTCCCCGGGCCACACTACCGTAAGCTAGCTACCTACACTAGGTGCTTACCTATTCTCCAGTCCTTTAGACAACTCCCTACCCCTCCTCTCTTTGTCCTCTTTTCACCCTTTTTTTGGAAAGAGAGTTCGTCGCATTGTTCTCCAGAGGTCAAAGTCTTGAAGTGTGTCTCCGAAAAGTCCCAAAAGCATCATGACATCCGCCTTCAAGTCGCTCGTCACTGGCGCCAAGAAGCTCGCCCTCGGCACCTCCCACGGGGCACCTGCGCTCGAGCTGTTTCCCAAGACGGACCCCGCCGTCGACGGCGACGATTGCGACCACGACTGCGAGAGCTGCCATGTCACGTACCCCAAAGGTTTCAAAATTGACGAGAGCGACGAGCTGTACGGCCACGTCAAGGGATGGAGCACCCACGCCCTCGTCGCCACGGGTAAGAGCGACTGGGTGAGGGACGTTGCGGACGAGAAGGGTAGTGTGATGGAAGCCATTGGCAAGGCCGCCGCACCTAGCAATGGGGTATGCGCATCTCCCCCTCTCCCTTTCCCCTCCTGGATGTTCGAGAGAAACCGGGCTGACCCGAGAAACAGAAGTTGATGCTGTCCGCTTCCAACATCCCCACCCCGACACACTCGAGCGACTACTCGGAACCCACGACCGTCCTCCTGCTTCCCGCCTTCGTCATCATCGACCACGTCACGCCGAAGAGCGTTCCCAGGCTCATTACCGAGTTCGTCGACAAGGCGCCGACCAACAGCTCCCCCCTCGCGCCCCTCGCCCTTCCCGCATCCGTCTCTGTGAACGCGTCCAACGGCACCGCGGCAAAGGCCAGCGCCGCGACGAGCATACCCCCCGAGATCTCCCGGCGCCCGTGCCCGCACAGCGCGCTGATCCTCCTCTGCTCGCAAAAGACGCGCGACGCGCGCTGTGGACAGTCGGCGCCGCTGCTGCGCAAGGAGCTTGAGCGCCACCTGCGGCCCCTGGGCCTGTTCCGCGACATGGACGACGAGCGGCCCGGCGGCGTAGGCATCTACTTCATTTCGCACGTCGGGGGGCACAAGTACAGCGCCAACGTCATGGTGTACCGCCGGCCGGACGCCTTCGGCTTGGACAACGTGGAGCGGGCGAAGGCGGGCGAGGACGAGCTCGCGCCGAAGCCGAGGACGGCGGCCCTGCCTGAGACGGAGGACGTGGGCGCCGCACAGTGCATCTGGCTGGCGAGGATCAAGCCGGAGGACTGCGAGAACCTGGTGCGATATACGGTCCTGCAGGGTAAGGTTGTCAAGCCCGAGACACAGCTGCGTGGCGGTTTCGACCGCGCAAAGGGGAAGATGAGCTGGTAAGAGGGGGGTGGGGGTTGGACGGGTGTTATCGTTATCGGGGAGTACAAGACATCAAACGCATTCCGCAAGTGGGATTAAAGCTATCGACTGCGAGTGTTTGGGCGTTCAGCGGGTATAAACGAATCTAGAGCTGGCATGGTTCTGCGTAGAAGAGTTATATGGGAAGAACTACATGGGAAGAGGCAGTAGCCGGATAGAATTGACAGCAGTAATCGGCAGGGAAGTTATGGTAAGCAAGGCATTAGAAGAAAGAACAACAAATTTTCAACACCCACAGAGCCGTCATGGGTCACAATTTTTTGAAGGCTGATGCTGGGTCGGCATCAATGAGCAAAGTCTGAAATGTTGCGGTTGCTTTGTGATCCCCAGCAGTAAGAGGTCAAACTTGATATCGTATAGTTTAGTAGGAACAATTGTGCGTTGGAAACAGTAGGAAAAACGAAGGGTGTGTACACCGTAGGTCTCTCTAGCTAGGTACCTTAGGTAGGTAGGTAGGTACCTAACGTGCACTATAGAGTGCAGACGGCGGCGTCTCCGCACGACAATCGAGTCGACCGGAGGACGGGCCCCGCTCACTACCGGCCCGCCCCGCAGCCTCCAGAAAATACACAAAAACCGCAAGCGCGCGTCGGCCGATGAGATAGGTACACAGGTACCTAGGTTCCTAGGTACCCTACCTACCTAACTTGGGGTAGTAACCTCACTGCAGTGACGGCACAACGGGGAAAGGACCCACCGCGGTCGTCCAGACAACTGAGCTAGCATAAACAATCCCCACGGTCATTCCCTCGAGCCAGTACCACCACTTCTGGCTCACCGACACGACCATCCTATCCTATCCCAGAGCTCCCAATCTTTCTTATTGCTACGACAGAAAAAACATTCGCAAAGGGGACTTCGTCTGGTTCTGAGCCATCTCCCGCAGCTTGCTCTACCACCGATTCCCTTTTTCTCCCTCCTCTCCGTCTATCCCCCAACATGGTGTGACTAGGACGAGAAAAATCATCGAAAAACAGCTGTCGGGGCTCTCTTATCTTGATTCATCACACAGGAAACATTGGAATTACGAACTTGTTTTCCTCGACCAACATCGACTATAGTCACATTCCGCCCCGGGACCTTGTTTTCATTCAACTATACCAGCAGAGCCCTGTCTCGAATATTCCCGCCCCCATCTTCGCTCGACAATGGGCTCCGCCGCCACAGGAGATAACAATGGAGGAGGCCGCCCCAGGTCCTCGGTCCTGAAGAGCTTCATCCACCGCCGTAACCAGTCCGAAGGCTCTGCACTCTTCACCTCCCCGCCCTCCGTCCAAGTCAACACCACACCCGCACAACACATCCAGGCTACCTACGCCCAACTCGAAGGCAGGATGCCGCCCCCCCCTCCCGTCCGCACCGAAGGCCTGAGCGCCCTCGGCGAGCTGAACAACAACTTCCAGAAGGACCCCGTACTGCGTTCACCCCGCAAGGACGACGACCGTGACCGTTCGCGCTCGCCGACAAAGTCCACCTTCGGCAACATGACCTTCAAGTCCTTTGCCAAGGAGGCACGAAAATCACGCGAAGTGTCGCCCGAGAAGCCCAAGAAGACGAAATCGAGCACGAACCTGGCAGGCTTCCTGTCGCGGCCCCGATCGACCATGTCCCTCAACAAGAACCCGAAGGAGGAGGAGGAGCGCAACTCAGCTAAGGACAAGGAGAACCGCACACCCCCGAGCTCGACGTCGAGCGTTGACATGACGGGACCGGCGCCGCCCATTTACGCACAGTTCTGCAGTCAAGACCTCGGAAGCAACGGGTTGCGCGGCAAGACATCCTTCGATGCGGGTAGCGGACGATACGGAAGCGATGCCTCGAGCGAGGTGAAGAAGCAGAGGCCAAAATCTTACCACCCATCCACCGCGGTATCCGAGCACAAATCAACGTCCGACCTACGCAACGGGCCGACGGTGAACGGCCGCGCACCCTCTGCTTCTGAAAGAATCAAGAGCAAGGTACAACGGCCGAAGCTCTTTACGGCCTTCTCTGCCATGAGCCACAGCACAAAGTCCAAGGGGTCCGACGCCTCTTCCGACAGGGCCATCGATCCCAAGGAGATCGACGTCCATCTGGAGGCCATGCTCGATCGCCGCAACATCCCCGAGAACCAGCGCTACAAGATGCGCAGCTTGGCTGACACGATCAAGATGGAGTTCATCCGGCAGGATTGGGCGGAAATGGCCGCCAAGGAGCAGACAGGCGCTGCCGAAAGCAACGAGCCCACCTCCGCTGTGGCCGGAGGTTCTGACCGCGAAGAGACCCAGTCCAAGCGCTCAAGGGGCAGAAGCTTTACGCTCTCGCGCAAGAAGGAGCCTGCTTCCCCCACCAAGAAGTCCAAGGGCGACGGAAGCACCATCGGCCGCCACTTCCGAAGCAAGTCTTCGGACAGCGTAGTGAGCGAGCGGCCCGTGTCGGCGAGCTCAACGGCGAGCAACGGCATTCTTTCTAAGATCAAGTTCGGCCAGGGGCCGGGCGACTACGTTTCTTATCTGCGCAAGGTGCAGAAGCCGGAACTGGTCGAGGTCGGGAAGCTGCACAAGCTCCGGTTGCTCCTGCGCAACGAGACCGTTTCGTGGACGGAGGACTTCATTCGCCAAGGCGGCATGCAAGAGATTGTCGGGCTGCTGAACCGGATTCTTGCAATTGAGTGGAGGTACGTCGGAGCCCGACTTGGAAACGGGGACCCATACTGACAGACAATAGGGAGGAACACGACGACGCCCTGCTCCACGAGAACCTGTTATGCTTGAAGGCCCTCTGTACGACGGCACTGGCGCTGCAATATCTCCACTCCATACACGACGACTTGTTTCCCAAGCTCCTCCACATGCTGTTCGACCCGGAAAAGAAGGGTCCCAGTGAGTTTACTACACGCAACATCATCACATCAGTTCTATTTACGTATATTGAAACGGCTGCTCCCGCGGAGCGGGTCGCCCGCGCTCAGAAGGTCCTGTCCTTCCTGCGGAATCCCCAACCCAAGGAAGAAGAGAGGCCCGTTGGCTTCGTGCTAGAAATGCGGAAAGAGCGTCCGTACACCGTCTGGAATAAGGAGGTGGTCAGCGTTACAAAGGAGGTCTTTTGGATCTTCCTGCACCACCTCAACGTCATCGCCCTGCCTTCCGAGATGTCCACCAAGGGTGGCGCGCCGCTCAGCGCCATCACGAACGGCGCCCAAGAGCCGTACGGCTTCATGAACAGGCACTTCCCCTCGGAGAGGCCGCCCGTCCCGGCGGCGCCTTATGTCGGCGGGGTGGAATGGGACGCCACCAACTACCTCGCCTCCCACCTCGACCTCATGAACGCCATCATCGCGTGCACGCCGACGACGGCGCAGCGCAACAACCTGCGCAACGACCTGCGGATCTCGGGCTGGGAAAAGGTTCTCGGCGGCAGCCTACGACTCTGCAAAGAAAAGTTCTACGGCTGCGTGCACGAGGCCCTCCGGTGCTGGGTCGCGGCCGCCACCGAGGACGGCTGGGACGCGCGGGACGTACGGTACGGTCCGCCGCCCGAGTCGCGGAACACTAGCCCTGCCAAGAAGATTAACGCGGCCCAGAAGGCCAAGGCGGCTGAGGCAGCGCCCAAGATCGAGATGCCCAAACTAGATTTCGGACTCGACAACCACCGCGTCACGCCGGTCAGGGAGAGGGATGCCTGGCTGTCGTGAGGCGTGTATGTGTGTATGTGTCGGTCTGCGTGTGTGGCACATTACAGACTAGTGAAAGGGGGGAGGGGGGGTAAGGAAACGAACGGCAAACACGCTCGGGGACTCTTGGCCTCGCCAGCAGGGGTTCCGCCCCTTCTCCGAGACACAATTGTACATCATTGCTACAGGGACGCTGAAGGAAAACAGGACGGGGGAGCCGACATGTCATCCGGGCTTCCTCAGTATCAGGGTATCCCTCAAGATTGTCAACGCACGCAGGCGAAATGGCCCTCTATCCCCCTTCACACACATACACACACACACACACATCCTCTCTATCACTCTTACGCCGTCCCCCTATAACCGAGGAAGGGGTCACGAGGAGGACGGGGGGTCGCAGGACCAACGGCGCTGC
>JASUDE010000589.1:0-11528 GCA_034509685.1 Colletotrichum cereale | reverse complement strand
CCCCCCCCCCACAGGAAAGGGACACGCAAAGGAGTTGTCGTTTTTTGTTTTGTTGGTTTGCCCCGTCATTGGTTCTCCCTCTCCGTCTTCATCATTGTTTCTGTACTTGTGTGGGCGTGTGTGTGTGTCCATCATGTTGCGTCTCTCTCCTTTCCCCATCATCATCTTTTTTTCGTAGTCCTCTTTTTTTCCGTTTTTTTGCATGGGGTTGGGATTACGGGGAGAACTGTCTGGTTTACTACATCCATGCTGCCTAATGCTTCTTATGAAGGGCACGTTTTATGAATTGATGATCATCATACATAGAAAAAGCAAAACATTCTTTTTTTTGGTGCGCGCCGCTCATTTTATTCTAAAAACCTCATCCTCTCTCTGCCCATATATATATATCTCTCTCTCTCTCTTTTGCCTCTTCGTGAACATGTCCAATCTGCCTGTGCAAGTGTCTGTGTCTGCGTGACTTGTCGCATTTCAAGCGAAGGATGGGCGACCAGACACTACCTAGGAGAGAACGCCCACAGCTAGAGGAGCTACATTGTGTGTCCTTGGAAAGGGGGGGGAGGGAAAAGAGGGTTCCATGTGAGGAAACAAGAGAAAACGTGAAAACGGGCAAGACTCTGTGTACAGTACATAAGATCAAGGGGGGGCGGTCAGCGAGCCGAGGGCACGGATGCCGGACAAGCCGTCGGGGTTCCAAACAGAACAGACAGACAGAAAGTCGAGGGAAGGAGGGGCTAGCCATTCCAAAGCCCACCTTTGGCTGGCAGATCCGTTGCTCGTCCGTGTGCATGATTCGCGATTGGGCCGGCCCAGGGGTGATAAGGATAAGGGGGGTTCATTGCCAAAGATGCCGGGGGGTGATGAGCCCAGGAGCCCAAGCCCCCCCCCTCCTGTGTCGTGAGTGTCGAGGGGGGTGTTTTCCGGCGGAGATGAGGTGACGAGAAGACGGGATTGTGCATTGCATTGCTCCGGTGCGCGTCTTCTCTATCCAGGTCCTCGGGAACACGGTGAGGGCAAACGAGAGACTGGGGCTGGATGTCGAGTATCTCTGCAGCAACAAAACACCATTGGGTTCCAGAGACGGGCGTACAAGACAAAAAAGACGTTGGCTCCGTTGCCGGCATTGCCTTCACACCCTTGGCCAAACATCGGTGCTACCGTGAAGCGCCAGCTCGTTTAATTGGGCCCGTTGAAGACGTTGTCACCCAACCACGTCCGTGAGCTGGCGGGAAGCGAGACACGCCCATCCAGAGAGACAGTAGCGGCCGAGGTTCAGAGGTTGCTGCGATGGGCCTTGAAGGCATCGTAGACGCTCACGCCCTTCAGCACGTCCTCCTTAACCCTGTCGTCGGCGGCCGTCAGCTTGGAGAGCAGCTCCAAGACCTGGTCGACCAGGTCCCTGGGGATGGAAACGACCCCGTTTGCAGGGTCGGCGAAGACGAGATCGCCGGGGCTGACGACGGTGCCATCGACATCGACGGGCACCTGCACTGCCCAAGGAGTGCTCTCTGCCCCCGCGCCGACGGTGGAGAGCCCTCTGGTCCATATCTGGGGGTTGGTTCAGCCATTGGCCGGTCATGATGGGGGAACTTGCACGTCTGGTCCGACTCACGGGTAGGCCCGTACTGGCGAGCTCGCCCTGGTCCCTGGCACGGCCCACGACGACGACGGCCTTGGCCTGGCGAACCTTCATCCTGACAGCCATGATGCCTCCGCAGACGGCATTCTTCTGCCCATCGGGCTGCCTGATGATCACGACGGTGCCGGGCTGAGTGAGGTCCGCCCAATGGGCATCTTTGGGGATGTTGGCCGGTGGCGAATCCAGCGTCTCCCCCTTCCGAGCAAATAGGATCGTCGACGCCGGTGCTATGATTACGGGTGCACCTGCGCCGTATGATTGGCCCAGCAGCTGAAGGTCGGGCAGGAAGCCAGCCCCGGGCACCTTGAGTTTCACGAGTGCATCTGATATATCACAGGCGGTGAACTTCTGGAGAGATGCGACCCGCGCGTCGTCGTCCGTGGCTGCCATGGCGACGGGGGGGTGACCGATGTACGATGAGCCCGCGAGAGCAAACAGACAGGCTGACAGGTTAGAGAGCAAGGAAACGACGAACTGGAGGCGATGTTTGGTCGGGAAGGGGAGCCACTTCAAGGCCTTGTATAGTGTCAAGAATCAAGCAGTCAAGGGCGCAGCAGATGGAGCAAAGGATTCGGGTCGCAATGCTAGCATCGACTGGTGTTATCGACTGGTGTTGGCTCCAAAGTAATTAGATACTGCGTAGGTATGGAGGTTCGGCACACAGCTGGGGGGTTCGGGTGATGTTGGATGCTCGGGAGCCGCTGAGGACGAGCCCCTCCAATCAGACGGCGTCCCAGATGGACATGAGTGGGCTGCTTTGGTGGAATGCACGTTGGAGGCTTATTGTGGTGGTGGGGGGGACGGCATGTGAGTGGTGGGTGGTGCAGTGCGGTGCGGTGCGTTGGGACGGATGTGGTGCCATCTTGGCGGTTGCAAAGGCCTTTCTTTGCATGTGTTGTTTCCCACCTTTGTCGCTGTCGTCTGCAGAAACAGCACGTTGTTTGATGCAACAGTGACGACTCCCGTTCTCCAGTCCGAGTTGTGACAGCAACAGGAAGGGGAAGAGGGAAGCCCAAGACCCCGTCCTGGAGTGGGAAAGTTACGGTAGCGGCCGCGGCGGACGGCCCATCTACCGGGTCTAGGGGAACGACGCGGGAAACGGGTGGATAGGCGGGAACTCTGTACTTGCACATCGTGTTAGTAGACGAGACTGGTGGAGTTGAGATGCGTACCACATACAGTACCTACTGCGTAATCACACAATGCCACAGTCCCCGTGATCTATCTGACTCGGTTGATTTGCCTTGTTCATGGGCCCGGGAGGAAAGCCAAACCCCCGAGTCGCGATAATAGTTTGGCATTTTTGTGCGCTCGCTTCTCTTCCAGTTATAGTAGTAGCTGCCCTTGGCCTACTCCTTCCCGGAAATGGAGATAAGCGGACAGGGAAGCTGGCGAGTTGCAGACCAAGGTAGGCCTCGAAATGGGTCAGGTACCAGTGTCCAAGATGGAACCCGCGTGCGTCTTCCAAAAAAAAAAAAAAAACCAAGGGCAAAAGTGGTGTGTACGGATATACTACTACTTGGACAATGAGAGATTTTAATGTCATCTCCCGTCGAGTCGTCAGTCGTCAAAAGAGAAGTGCTGACGAGCCAAGTCCTGTACCAGCCTAGAGACCATACACAGTACGGGCAGGTAGTGAGTCCAAGTCCACTAGGGGTCGAAGGCGACTTCCTCAACCGAAGACGGTCCTGACCAAGAGGAAGAAGGAATCTACTATGTAGACTCGCCTCGGAACAGGAGGACGGACTACCGGTACCTACACCGAAGTACCTTACACCTAGGTACGGATATAGTGAAGTAACATTGGGGGTCAAACCCTGGTGGATTTGGTGGGACTGGCAGGCACACTTTACATACGATGTACTGTGTAGTAAGTCCCACCGACAACGCTCTTGCATTGCATCCATGGTTTGACTGCCTGTATGTCTTATCGTGAACCCACGTGACGACACGTGCAAACAATTTTCAGGTAGGCAACGCAGAAGGGAAAGAGCTTCGTGGAGGCGGTGGGGCAAGTGCAGAGGTATCCGTCCGTCCCTACCTTCTCTCATTTTACATTAGTACACATCCAAGTTCTGAAGGTATGCATTGCAGCCGGTCTGGATGTCCTTCAGAAGTAACCTACCTACCGTACCTGCCTCAACCTCAACAACGCCACTCACAATGTCAGTGATACAGCTCTCGGCGTTGTCGTCGTCAATCGAGACGCCTCCAAGACGATGACGGCCCTCTTCTCTTGTCCCTCTCATTCCTCTCCGCACACCAAACTCCTATTCTTCTCGGCGACCGCGCCCTTGTCGCTCGGCTCCTACTGGCATCGCGCAATGTACTACAGTACAATCTCTTGATTCATTGCCAATGCAACACTGTCCTCAAAATTCAGCCATTCCACCGTACCCCTCTTTCGTCGGGAGCCAATCGCCGCGCCACCAGAGATACTTAGTTGGCGACGACTCCAACGACATGACACGGGTCACTCGTCACTGGCTACCCACCGCGAATCGGATCAGGATCTGTCCCGCAGTCCAGTCCCTCTCTCTCCTCGCTCACCAGTCAACTACATAGTACGAATATTTCAAGGCCCCTGGCAGCCCGGATAGTGCGTCCCCCCCCGGCCTCGATCTCCGTTTATTGCCGGGTCCCAAAGCGGAACGCTGGCCAGAGAGATTCGGCCAGCCATGCTACCGTGCTCTGGGTACATGTAAGCCTATCAGTGGCCCTTCTTCGCAACTTGATACTGGGCCTGGAAAATGGTTGGGACAAGGAGAGCGTCTACTGACTGCCACTGGACGCCCCGATGTCGTGGCAAGTCCCCGGCCCGCTGAAGATCATGCCGCCTTTGACGGGAAACGGGGAAACAGCCGCGGGCCATCCCTCACAGCTTCGAGCGCGATATAAACTAAACGACAACGACAACGAGTCATTCCTCTTGACTCGGGGAATCACCAATTTTCCTTCCTACTACTTTTCCTTCTCTTATACGAAAGCATACCAACAACTATCGTTTTGTCTTGTTTTGTGTAATTGCACAGGTGAGATACACGCCGCGCCGCGTGTTGTATTGGCTTGGGGCGTCGATAATCGAAGCATTCAGGGTCGATGGCGGTGGCCCTGGCGCCACTACAGTTGAGGCAGTTAGGGCTGGACTACGGGTCGTCAGGTACGAATGACATCGTCCTTGGGCTCGTCGGTCAGGGTCAATTCTTCGGGCATCAAGACACTGCGTGGCGTGCCTTGCTTTGTATTCATAGTCATGTTTCATTGCCTTGGTGGGAAATCTGACGAGACGAGCTAGGCAAGGCAAGGCATGGCATGGCATGACATGGCGTGGCAAACCGGGTTGGAAGCCACGAGGGTTGTCCTTTCAGTTCACAAGGTGAAAGTTGCTCACCGAGCCAATCCAGACGGGAGAGCTTCGGGGAGGCTTCCACTTCAAGACGAGGGGTTCCTGGCTCGAGTTGGGTGTGAAAGGATCGGCGCGTCCATCCCGAGGTCCCTTGTCTCCGCCTTGACACTGACAGTCTGATATGGCTCTGGTCTGCGCTGCCTTCCTTGCCTGTCAATCTGGACCCGAGCCCGGCGGTCCGTCCCTCTTGGAGAGATCTCCAAAGTCATGACTGCTACACGCGTACTGTGATGCAGCAGTCGAGCAGCGCGCAAGCAAGCAAGCAAACAGTACGCCCCAGTACGCCCCAGTACCGAGGATACCAAGTCCGCGCATGCCTGCCGTTCTCTTTGGTCATGGTTATGGCCCCATCTCTGGGTCCTTGGTCAACACCTGCTGCGGCATGGCTCCCTAGGAAGAGGTAGGGGGCATCTTGGACACCTTTTCCGCATCTGCGCCGCCTGGCAGGTAAACCTCGGATGGATCAGATCAAGTACAGTTGACGGGCGTCGTTGATTGGACCAACGGCAGGACGAGGTCGCCTCAAGCTCCGCAATCTCACAAATTTGCATTGAACGGACGGGGACCCCAGGCGTGCCTGCTACGCAGTATTACTGCGTGCTCCAATGCGCCCTGGCGTTGGTAGTGTACAAAGTCCCCCTCCCCGTGGCTGCAGTGCGTGGCTGCAGTGGTCGCACAGAACCGACCAGCCAAACCCTGTCCAGGCGTCGGCCTCATTGGTCCATGGTCGATTTCTGGGCTGCAGCAGTTTTGACCAGCAGGGCCCATGCCGCTGGCACCTCGTCCACACCTGCGAGCCTGCGGGCCTTTGAACCACTCAAACCACGCAAACCGCTAGTGGGATTGGACAATCATGACAACAGGCAAGGAAAGACGAGAGCGATTCGCACGGATGCTCCAGACCGAACCCATCGTTCTTCACGCGGAAGCAGGCAGCAAGCAGCAAGGAGGAGGCAGAAGCAAGGAGGCAGATACGGTACTGGCATCACAGCCCGTCCGCCATTGTTATTCCCGCGCATACGACAGCATAAGCAAACACCGAAACGACGGCGCAGCTCAGACAAGAGGTACCGGGACGAATCAACCAACGCTGGTCGACTTGCGCGTAAAGTACCTACCTACTACCCTGGTAATAGTAATACATACTACTAGTATCCGTAAGGAACCCAACGCTGCGCAACCTGCGTAACGGTTCAGACTCAGTTGGGGACTTTATTTGGGTTTTTTGTATTTGTTTTTTGGAGACAACCCTACCTAGCCTACTCTGTCCGTACCTTGCCTCTCTCTCTCTCTTACCCGGCCATCAACCTCCTGTACGCACCTCAGTCATCAGTTGCGCCGGCTCCTCCATTGGATCCCCCCGCTCACAAGTACTATGTAGATAGGTAGGCAAGCACACACTCCCACACGCACGCGCGGCGCGCAAGGCTCCCCAAGCTGATAGGAGGTACTTGGTCCGTTTCACCTTGTCCTACGTCTATAGACCTTATCCGCATTTCGCACGTCCATCTCACCTCAGGTCAACGAGAGAGAAAGAGAGAGAGAGAGAGAGAGAGAGAGAGAGAGAGAGAATTCCGCCATCACCACTCTACCGCCTGGCCATCCCACCCCGTCGTCCTGTCCCATCCCATCACACCAATGCTTGTCTCGTCACAGAACCCCGCCCCCACCTCTACAAGTATTACCTACGCTTCCGAACTTCCCCAGCCACCGTCTTCCTGCTAACCCGAGTACACTAGCTGCCGCAACCTGACCCGTCCTCTCGCATCTGTTTGGCCAAACGACTTCTCTGCCTCCTCTCTCTCGCTCTGTCTTGCCGCCTGGCCCGCTCCCTTTCGCCTGTCTTCCACGTCCTTTACTGCCGGGGCCTTGCCGCGCCTTGTCTCGACCAAACACAGGGCACCTTCAACCTGACCTTGCCTGCCTACCTGCCTTGACCCTACTTTTGTCATCACCACAACATACTGTGCCTACCTACCTAACCTTGCCTTGCCTTACTTATCCGCCCAGCTGCCTTGCTTGACCTGACCCTAACGCCATCAGCCTCTGCATCCCTTTCCGCCCCTCCGGCGCCTTTCTCCTCTTGCCCGTCTCGACCTGTACTGTATCGAACAGCAGCCGCCCTCACCACCACCACCACCACCACCACCACCACCCGCCCGACGCCGACGCCGACGCCGCCTCCGCCTCTGCCCAGGACGCGACGCCCTTTTCCCTCAAAAGTACCTCCCCTGTGCCTGTGTCCATTGCCAGGGGATCCACCCCACCACAAGTATCCAGATCTCCGAAGCTTCTCTGCAAGCCCTGCCGCTACCGACCACGCCCACTCCCACGCAACCCTCAACTTGCCGAGACGGACTAGGAAGCTCTGCGCTGCAGCGGCTCGCCGTTCAAAATGTCAATAAAGTACGTCCTTCCATGTCCGGTCCCCTTATATGCTCTCTCTGCCTCTGCTTCCCCCTTCATCTTCCCGTCATCCCACGCTGCCCGAGCCCCATCACCACCGGAACCATCCCGGTCAGAGTCCGTGGTACCCCGCTGCCAACCTTGAACCTGATCTTTTGTTGGTTCCCACCCCACACTTCCCGTCCATAATGACGGACCAATATCTGCAAGAGCAGCATGCCCTTACCATTGCCCGCACCGTCCAGAGAGAACGCCAACTTGCCCAAGCCCGCCTAGATTCTGACCATGGCGATAGTTGGGTCATGATCACCCAGACGGGTGAAATCAACCCTTTACCTCACGAGCACATCAGACACAGATCCAACGCCAAGGTCAGCCTGGAGCTTTCGGTTCCCAAGTCACTACAGCAAGGAAGGACGCCGTTCACGCGCAAGAGCGACAACGGCACCGCATACATCACAACACAACGGGTACGCTACACATGTTTGCCCCCTCCCCCCCGCCAAGACGTGGTGCCGGAGCTCCCAATTGACATATCTCATCCAGGTCATATACGTTCCCGCGAAACCGACCCCCGAGTTCAAGTCGTTTCATGCGCCCATCCTGAACTGTGCGGACTCGTATGTGGGCTCGCCGTTCTTCGGCGCCTGGTTTTGGTCCGCCACAGTCGTGCCGGTTGCTGGAGGTGGCGTACCTGCCGACATACCAAGAGTCGAGGTGAAGCTAAGCTTCAAGGAAGGTGGTCACAGCGAATTCAGACAGCGGTTCGAAGAGTTGAAGGAACGACTGGAGCACGTCAGGCGTCTACAGCAGGAGACAGGGCAGACGGTCAATATCCCGGACGAGCCGCTACCGGCGTACGAGGCGACTGAAGGCGCAGGCGCAGGCGCTTCGAGTGGTGTTGCTTCGCAGCCGCCGCTGTCGCAGCAACAGGTGCAGCAGCAGCAGCAGCAACAACAACAACATCAGCAGCAGCAGCAGCAGCAGCAGGCGCAGGAAGAGCCCAGCTCTGGGAGTCAAAACCGGCGCCCGGATGAACCTCCACCAGACTATGAGGAGGCGCAAGCCCAGACACTGAGCATGCGGCTCGAAGACCACGTCCGTGAGGAGTCTGATAGAGCATAGTGATTGGTGGTTGGTTCGTCACGGCTCATGAATAACGCGTTGCATCGATACCTTGCATTTTTCCATTTCGCTCCCTAACACCTGTACTTTTTTTTTTAACGGCATCTAAACCAGCGGCTGGCGGATTTTGCGTTCCTTGACGAACTTGCAGCGTAGAAATGACGGGGCGTGCTTTGACGACGATTCGGGGGATGTACGTCCAGGAACAAGAGACGAATAACTAGGGACACAGTTAAAGTACGTAGGTACGTATGCCGGCTCACATGGCAACACAGCTGATCAACCGCCACCTTCCACGATGGCCGAGGACGGCGTACGCAAACATGCGAGTGATGTTTTGTGTGGGAAGAGAGGAATATTGAAAAAACTGTTGCGCTTGGTTTCCATGTGATTGCGAGGAGATGAAACTTGAGCTTGATTGAGCTTCCGTGACCAGTCGGTCCTGGAGAGTGAAGAGGAATAATAATGATACCTACCTGCTGGTACCACCGGTATCTACCTTGAAAACGCACCGGGACGGCAAATCCTTGGTGGCCCGGGTCACGTTCGATGACGCTTAGTCACCCAGCCTTTCCGCCGCAGCCAATCAAAAGCGAGCAATTGGGAATAACTTAGGATCCGACTCAGACACCCAGTTTTCGTCTTCAATCCGCCGAAAGCTCTCGACTTCTTCCATCACCATTCACGCCATCACGTCAAGCCATTGAGAGCACACACCTCTGCCACAATGGGTTTCTGGGATACCATCACGGACCTCGCTGAGGCCGCCATGCCGTGGGCCACCGTCGAGGCCGAGGCTCCTGCCGCCGAGGAGAAGGTGAGCTGCGCAAATTGTTGCCCGATGGCTCCGAGGCCGGGCGAGAAACGTCGACGCCGCCCACTGCGACGTCCGACGGGATCTCACGCGGCCTCGGTGCATCCCGCGGCACTGTTCTCTCGACACCCGCACCAGGCCGGAACCGTCCGCTGACGACATTACAGGAGGAGGAAACCCCCGCCGAGGAGGAGTCCAAGGAGGAGCCCGAAGCCGAGGCCGAGGCCGAGGAGGAGGAGGAAGAAGAGGAGGAGGAAGAGGAAGAGGAGGACGAGGAGGAGACGGTTGACCCCAAGGAGCAGCTCGAGAAAGGTGCGTAGTTCCGATACTTGCAGACGCGAAACTGCGGGAGCAGAAAGCACATCAGAACAGAAGGCTGACAGAAGAAACACAGAGTGCGAGGAGTCCAAGGCCTGCGCATCCGTCAAGCACCACTACGACGAGTGCGTCGAGCGTGTCACCGCGGCCGCCGACAGCGAGGATGGCGCCAAGGAGGACTGCGTCGAGGAGTGTAAGTGACTAGAAATCCGCCAGATATATATATATATATATATATATGCGGTGCAAGCCCGTGGGCATGGATTTCGGGCCCGTCGAGGGACAAATGCTGACGTTGGCGATCTACCTACAGTCTTCCACCTCGCCCACTGCGCCACCCAGTGCGCCGCTCCCAAGCTTTGGGCCAAGCTCAAGTAAACTGACGCACCCGACTCACGAAAAGACGACGTCGACGGATGCCAAGATCACGGCAGCGGCATTGGCTCAGGTTATTTTCTAAACGGTGGCCGCGCGAGAGACGAGATGCCGAGACGAGAAGACGTCTAGCACCGGTCCTTTGGGACCAACCCTGTACCCCCCCCGAAAGGTGTCGATCAAGCCGGGGTCGCTCAGCAGTGAGGGCCGTCGGGCTTGTGACGCCGATATTTGTCCTTTGTACCATAGGCATCGCCCGCAATAGATTCCTCTATGACTTAGCCAACTGGTGCCCTTGTTATGGCAATCGTCGAGCCGCAGCCTCAGCAGGTTGGGTATTGGACTCGTCCGTCCCCTGCTACGAAGCAAGCTAGAGACTAGAGAGGCCGTTGACATGTTCTGATCCGGAAACTCGCCGGTGTTTGGAGATTTGTCCGCATCAAGATAGGCTTCTCCTGGTTTGGAGATATGTCCCGACCCCCAGAGTACTTGGGTGATGACACTGGCAAGCCCAGCATCTGGCAAGGCTGCATGGTGACATTGACGAGATGGAAGGCATCGGCCAGGCTACCCGGCGAGGGCAAGTCTGTTACGGAGCCATTGGCTGGCCGTCCATGGCAAGTGCGATAAGAGCCGGACTCGAGGCAATGGTTCCAGCCAGAGCAGCCAGCAAGCGATATGATTGACCCCGACTTCCCCCAGTTGTCGGTGTTCGATCCAAGTACCTATGTGTGAGGGTGGGCAGTGTCAGAGCTTCCAAAGTCTTTTTTCCTCCATGTTTCTTTCCTTTCTCCCCCTTCGATTCTTGGCACATGGAACTCTGAGGGCTGCAGCGCAGCAGTACAAGGTTGGTAGTATCTGCAGCAGAGCGTTTGTGGCATCCTTCGGACGACGATGCTGATTGGGTGGGGGAGAGTTGGCAAGAGTTCGGATGGGCTGACTAGGTAGGGGCCGGGAGAGGTGACCCGATGCGATGAATCGGCCGAGAGGCGGGCCAATGGGAGACCTTGTGTGTGTGTCTCTCTCTCTCTCTCTCTCTTTCCACTCCCTCCCCCCCTTCACATCTCCGCGGTTGCCTCGCCGTGTGGCCCTGTCCTGGACAACCGTCTTCTTTCCACCTAGCTACACCACCTTTATCTTATTTTGGTAGGTTATCCGCCCGGTGTTCCTCGGTCACGGGAGCCCATATCATATGGCTGCGGGGGTCCAGGCATGTGAGCATCGCACAAACCTCAATGCGAGACCATTTGTTGCTCTTGCAGCAAGTGATGCTAGCCACCGCGGCCAGCGTCGAGACAAGGAGCAAGAGACGGGAAAAGGGGTGGTGTCGTTCGCAGCAGATGGACGGGACGGGGTTCTATCCCACATTCACTATCAGTTCGGAGGGAGGAAATACGAATACCACCCCACGGATGCGTACAGCGCTAGATTCGTTCCCTTTGTCC
>JASUDE010000588.1:0-27182 GCA_034509685.1 Colletotrichum cereale | reverse complement strand
CCCCCCCGCCCAAGACTTGCAGCAGACCTCCCCAACGGCATCGGCATGAGTCCAAAAGATAAGCCATCTTTGTGGCTTCTCGGGGTCCCTGGAAAGAAGAAACTGCCCATCAGTTCCACGCCCTGTCCGCGAACCCAAAAGTCCTATGAGAATACACATGTATAATAAGGAAGTACCAGAAAAAAGTTCGAAGAGAAACGAGTCGCCCGCAGTCTCCATCAAGGGCCGAGAACGCCCGCGGAGGGCCAGGGCCCCGGGTATGGGGTTGTATGCGAGGACGGACTCTACCACCCTCTCCCACCCACCCCACAGCGATATTAGACAGAGAGCACGTCTCCGTTGTTCCGATCCTACGAGGGGGTGCCGCCTTGGCCACGTAACTATCTCACCCAGTCTCCGTTATACTGGTACAGCACATCGGTAGAAGGTGATGATGACCTACTTGGCCCCCCCCCCCCACCTTGATACTCGACTCGGCCTATGCCCGAATGGGTCCCCCGGCATCTGAGACAGGGGGAGGAAACTATTTCAGGCTCCACAACCTACCCGCAATTCTGCACTACGTCATAGCAGTGAGCTTTCCAACGAACTGCTTCGGTGGCGTTCAAGAGTAAAAGATGCAGAAAGTGTAGCCAGTTGTTTGAGCGGGATTTGGTATAAACAAAAAGGTATGAATACTGGTGATTGTTCTTATATGGCTGTGGTCTAAGACGCAGCTGGCAATCAACGCCGTAGCTTCCGAGAACATGGGGTATGCCGTCTTCCCTTCTGTCCATGCTCGTCTCCATCTGTTGCTTCGCACATTCGTAATATCAAGTCCCGAAAGAGCACGTCTTCCACCCTCGGCTCTTGGTACCTCCTCCGAGGTATCGTGTATCCAGTTCAACGCCGTTCCGTGTAATGATACATATCTCCATTTCCGTATCCATTCCCACCCTTTCTCAACTCCCTGCCGCACAATCGAAGCAGCCCGCAGGCACCGTCGTGTGGTATCGTACAATTACATCAACAGCAACTGCTCAAAGCATGAAAAACAAATGCGAATCAAGTAGAATCGCTCTACACTTGGTTGTGCAGCTTGACGGGCTTGGCGGCGTGTCGACCGCAGCGGTTCGGATGTTTCGGGGACTTTATGTAACAAGTGTCGGCAGCTTCCTCAGCAGCCCTGGGTCCGTACTTCTGGGTGAGGGAGCAGTACTCGAGTTGAGACCCCATCCACTCGCGGAGGTGACGATGAAGCTCGCAGCGAGAGGTAACACACTTGCGACAGTAGACCTGGCCCTTCACACGCATGCGCTCGAGAGCGCTGGCGTGCTCCTGGAAGGCCTCGGCGGGAGGAGCAGCGGAGTCGTGGTAGATGAGGGGACCGGCGAACCGCCAGGCCCACTCGAGGTCATTGGGTCCGCTGCGGCGGGACGACAGCGGCACAGAGCCGTGCATGCGGCGGTGGATGTTGTAGAAATGGCTGTTTGTCAACCCGAAGCAGGTGCTGTCAATGGGGTCGAGGTGGTCGAAAATGGCGTAATGCAGCTCGGCGGGAAGGTCGAAGATGTCCATGCGGGCCGATGGTCGGTGGATGCGAGCCGGCGGCTCGTAATCTGTGACAGAGTAAGAGCGGCGCGGGGGCGGCAGAGGCGGCCGGCGGACGAGTGGGACATGGGGAAGTTGCTTGATTTCTTTGATTGCGAGTTCTGACTGCTCAGGCACAGAAGCGATGGCATGTCTCTCGACGGCTTCGTGCTGTATAGCCGGGGGAGGAGCGGGATAAGGGGTGGGATTGGGCGCTGGACTACCCTGAGCGGAAGCCACGGGAGAGTCGGTAATGGACCAGCCTCGGCGGGGAGTGCGCCAGCCTGCGCGCTTCTTGCTCAATTCGTCGATCATGACCTGGCGCTCCTCGCGGGTCATCATCTTGTTCTCCTGACGAGACGCGAGATTGGTCGCGAGGAGTAGACGAGCAACGGAGGCTACGTGGTCGGCGGAGTCCTGGGACTGCTGAGCGTGCCCGTTCTGGGGGAGACCAGAGGAGAGTACTTCAACCATCGTGAAGGGTGTGTGGGAGGGGTTTCCTGTGCAAGGGCGTTTGGTGTTTTGTCAGGTCGTTGAAGGCCCGAGCTGGGCTATTGTCCGACAATACGCGTGTGGTGTATGGAATGCGAGCGGGGTTGATAAGGCGACCAACCACGTAGGCAACGCCAGGCGGTCTCGTGAGATGATGAGGGGAGCTCGTTCCCTAGGCGGATGAACTCACCAGCGTGTACGGCCGGTGAGGGGGGAAACGATAGCTGCTGAGGTGAGTGGAAGTTGTTTCGCTGCACAGAGAAGAGATCGATGTTCTCGAGGGACCAGCTTTGCGAGTCACGATGTGTCGTTTCAAGTGATGTCGATAGTGCGGGTAGGCGGACTGATGTCGGATAGCAGTCTTCGTCTTTGAGGGTGTGCAAGCCTCAATAACAAGTTCATAAGACGAAAAAGGGATTCGGAGATGGGGCCGGGAGAGGTTCGTTGGATATATATAAGGATACGTCAAAAGGCGGAAAAGAAGCGATGAGGACCCTAATGAGGTAGTCTTAAGCGTAGATCGGGTGTGTTCTTTCGGAGATGGGAAAAGAGATGGGAGGGCAGGGAAGATGAAAAAAACGGGCGTGTGTTGGTGGTGTGATGGAGAAAGGCGATGTTCGGCCGTCTCAACGTCCAGACCGACGGGGTCCATCAACAAGTCACAGGTACGAGTTTCCGAGATGAGGTGGCAGGCCAGATTAGCGGTCTCGCTAAAAGGGGGGGGGATGCTGCATGTCCATTGGGACCGTACGTACGCCATAGTTCCCAAGTTAGGCCGTTTGCGGTTATTCCTTCCAGCGACCTCCCCTGATGAGCTAACGGAGATGGCGCTGGGCACGAACGCTAGGTATCCCTGGCCTGAAGCGGCACTGCCTACATGGAGAGAGAGAAAGGAAGGGTTACACCTGGTGCTGTGCGTGTCATTGGGTTTGGTCCATTCGTCCATTGTTTTTTCTCTTCTTATCATCTATCATTGGTGTTTCCAACTCTCTCCTTGTTGGTCCCTGTCCCCCCGCCCCCCATTGGCGCCGAGGGGACATGGCAGGAACAATAATGGGGAATTCGGTCATCAGCATCCTCGCGCGAATCATGAAGCATGAACATCGCCAGTAACACATCCAGAAACAATCCCGTCAATCCTCGTAGGCAACAGGGAAACACTGGGGAAAGATGGATGTTGCTGACGATTTCTTGCTTCTTCTGTAACCCGCCTAGACTAGAGGGGGGACCTAGGGACCAAGTTCCACTGCTCTCCCCTCAGCTAAAGGGTCCCCTCTCTTTGCCTTCGTCTGTCCACGACAGCCTAGTGCACACAGCTACGTAGGGGACAAGTCTCGTGCGAGCGCGGCCCCCAAAGTACTCTGTACCTGGGCTAGTAGGTAGTCGCTTTCGTCATGAGGCAAAGCGTAGCGTTGTTCAGGGTGCAGCGAACAGGGTGCCACTGACAGAGGAGGAGGAGCCCGAGCGGAGACTCTGCAATAGTCAGATCCCAAAGACACAGCGCTCGGCGGCTCGGAAAAGCGAGCGAGACTCACCTCACCTCACCACCATGCCATTCCATTCCATACCATATCATCCATCCTTCGCGCGCAACTCGTCCAAGTCCAAAGTACAAACTGCCAACGACGAAAAGCCACGAAACCTCTCCTGGCGAATTAGACCTCTTGTTCGAGATCATGACCCCTCCCATCCACCCCCTCGTTCAACCCCGCTTGTCTCTGTATGTCTCTCGCTTCTTATGGGATTGACCAACCAGCGGTCTCTGGATAAGGCGCAACACGATGTTGGGCCGGATTGGCGGGTTGTGATAGGCCGTGTTGCATTCCGATTGCTTCTGGAACTGGCCAGATATTGATGACATCCAACGTCGCGCATCGAAGCACAGCCATCAAAGCTAACTGACTACCTACACAGTACACAGAGTACGGAACTCCCCTTCGGTTGTCGACGGGCAGCACTCCGCATGCCCAACCATTACCAGGACCCCAGCTGCAACGCCGCACGGAAGCCGTTATCCTCGAACTGAGTTAGGTTCTCTCCGCATTCTCTGCAACTTGGCAGCGGCAGACAGTACACTCACTATCAGTCACGCCGTAACCCGGTATCGACTAACACGCCGGTTCATCTGTCAACCATTCAGAGTTTCATCGCACAGGCGTCAGTTGAGAAACGGTAAACACCATGAACCGCCGCCCCCATGATCATGAACAGGGCCAAGGTCCAGGACACTTCCTCTGCATATCTGCATGACAACCTCTGTAGCTGTAACCCACCGACAGGCCCTCACCGGGAGAAGTGGTCCCATGACCGCGGACAACCGGCCCATCGAGGCTGTCGTCGTTGCACGGCAGTTTATGGTGATCAGATCAGGATACTGCGCACACGCCTGCTTCCTATTAGCCTAGCCTTCCTGCAGCGACGTTGGCACTGGGAGCTCCAGTTCTGGCGGCAGTGAACGGGAGCCAGACCGCCAGAAGCAGGGCAGCCCGCCATCCCAAACGTCGTCATGGTGCTGCACCCCCCCGCGGATGCCACGCTAGGATTTGTGGGGCAGCGATTAAAAGAGCGGTGGCGAACCTCTTCTCGACACTTCGAGCAAAGTCTTACATGGTTCTCTGTACGTCTCGCTGATTGTCACCATATCTCGTTGATGGTGTAGTCGTTTACTTTCCAACTACCCCAATAGCCGCTGGGAAACTCCAATAGCTGAAGGTTTGAAATTCCTGATTAGGTATCCCGAGGGACGTCAGAGACACTCCAAAAAGTACACTGCCTTACACCACTACGTACTTTAAATGTGTACCTAGCATCATGATACCTCGAGGCGAGCCTTGGATAAAAATGTGCGAATAGAATGGCGCAAGACTACCAGTACTAAGCGACCAAAGAGTCGAAACGCCACCCGTTTGGCCGATCTGATCTGGCGCATCCCTCGTGGCTCCTCCCACGCACCCTCCCGCCGTCTCGGCGCACACCGGCTGAACAGTATAGGTAGAGTGGTGTGATGGATGTAATGTGATGCGTGTGTCTGAGGCGTATCGCTCTCATGATCCGGCCCTTCCCGTGTTGCCCCCGCGAGGATTCCGGCGAAGCTCGCCATCATCTTGCCCGCAGCGACGCCGCGCTCCGACACGAAAGTCGCAGAGACACAGACACACAACCCGATTTCACTTGGAAGATGACGGGCGATTATAAACTTCCCCGTTATCCGAACAACGTGGTATACATCACACTCCCGAAAGCCTCCCCCCTCCCAGCCCCATTCCAGCCGGCCGCCGGCACGTCGTCTTCCCCGAAGAGGGTGTATGACCCTCCATTCTATGAGGCCCGTCCGTCCCAACGATGGCGATGTGTTCCTTTCAGCCTCCCACCTCACCAAATCTAGTGTAGGGAATGTATTCGCAAAGGCTTTTTTATTGTTGTTAATGTTGTTGTTGCTGCCAGGCAGCCCTTGTGTCCACCCATCCATCCGACGGTCTTTTTTTTTTCTTCCTTTTTTTGTGTGACTCGCCTTGCCCCTGGGCTTAGCTATTGTGTGACGAAGGGTTCTCCCACCATTTCGCGCGCCCGCCACGCTGCTCTTTCTAGTCCCTTGGCGAGCGACTTCAAAGAGCAGGAGAGGGAAGGGTCGCACGCCAACGAGGGCTTGGTCGGTAAACGTCAAAGCCCGCCGGATGTACAGTCTATCGCCCAAGAGATCATCAGGGTCCACCACATTTCTGGGATGGCCTTGGGGGGGAGATGCCGCGAATGTCGCCACCGTTTATGTCATCCAGTGGGGCAAGACGGACCGACCGACTGCTGGGCTTTTCGTCGGCTGTTTGATAACTGAACGTCGAACGTTCTGCAGCGGGATGACGCTGATTCAAGGTGGTGGGGGCTTTTCATCGTCCCCATGAACTAACTACACCTCTAGAGTCCAGCAAACAGCCGCTTTGCCGTTCCTAAACACGCCAGCCGCGCGCAAGCCTCCCATCACACTCCCATAATAGCACACTTTGCCCTCGGGCATGATGATATTACCATGGGTCACCTCGTATAGAGTAAACGGGGGAGAAATAGACGACGCATACATGTCTCCCCCGTCGCAGGGATACCGCCTCGAGAGGCGCAATGCGAACTGTGTCACCTGACAACGGCGAGAACAATTAAATGATTCCCGCGGACCGCCCGGGGGGGAGAAGATTGTTTGGACGACCTCGTGATATGGCATTGTGGTTTTCATCAAAACTCCGGCTATTTTGGGTCTGGGGACAATGCAACTCAAACGCAAACAATAGACCTTAACACAACCATTTCGCCGTAGATGCCTGGCCCCAAAAAATTTCAGCATAGAGAGACAGGTCCCCCCTTTTTCTGGCATGCCCCCGTCTCCCGGATATACACCCCCTCTTTGTATCTTGGCTGCAAGGTCTGCTTCATTATGCCAGTTGCTGGGCGTTCCTCACGCCAACCCAATTGCCGTAGGGCCTTAGTCCTTCGGCATGGCACGGGCGGGTTTCGGTCGGCCGTTGGAGGAGAGCAGAGGGAGGCAAAGCGCATGTCTCCAACTGCCAGTTTGATGAGTCTCCTCGTTCCGTCTGTGACGAGTGTAGCTCGCTTCACCGGCCTCTAGATGGCGACCCAGATGAGCATGATGACAACGTCCATGCCCTTGCCCTCACCGCCGTCGTACTTGTAGGACCACATGCCGTCCTTCTTCTCGTCCCAGTAGGCGCCGGTGGCGGAGTGCATGCCGCGGCGGCCGACGTGGGGCTTGCCGTCGGTGGCGGTCGCGGGGTCAGCGCTCGTGGAGACGGAGGGCTCCTCCGTGGAAGCAGAGGTTCCCTTGGACTTGTTGAGGGAAGAGGTAGGGACCAGGTGCTGCACGATGGTCGAGTTGCAAGCGAACTTGTAGGCGGGGGCAGAGCCGCCCTGAGGTGTGGACTCAGAGATGACCGCCTTCAGTACAGATGACTGTTTGTGCGTCGCAGTGGTTAGCTTAGGGAACCTCTGCGGCTGGCGTGGCATGAAGACGTACGATGATCTGCGAGTTCCATGCCTCGGTCTTAGCGTGGTCGTAGAACTCGGCGGAGCCGATTGCTGATTGACAAGCCTGGTGGAGGGCGCTGTGTTAGTCGTCGTTGTCTACTGAGGGTGTTGCTGCAACCTCGTTCGCGAAGTCGCATGGTCAAGGGCTTACGTCGGTAGCAATCTGCTTGAGACGGTTGAAGGCCACGGGCTAGAGAACAGGAGTCAGCAAGTGCTCAATAGGGACGAGGCGACCTCAGCGCCGGGTGGGTGACATACGAGAGTGGCCGTCGTGGGAGCAGCAGCGGACATTGTGATTGTTGGATGTTTTTGTTTTGGGGAAGAGGGTCAAGGTAAACAGCCAGGTGCTTGCGAAACCGAAGTGCCGACGATTGGAGCTTGCTTTTCGTAAAGTCGTAGATATCGTGTGGAAAAGGGACGGCGTGGAGACGTGAGATATGTTTGCGATATGATGTTGGTGGTGTGTCTACTGGTGAGAACTGGACGTGGTGTTGACAAATTGGGAACAAGACGAAAGAGATGAAGCTCATCCACAAAAAGTGACCTGTGTTGTGATGCCAGCCCGATTTGGCCGCCTCACGTCGCAACAGGGGGCCGTGCTTCAGCCAGGTGCGCGGGGCAACGGAATCACGTGTCTCAACTGAGCGCATCTTCAGCAAAGCCACAGTTTAGTCAGCTGGATGTGTGGCTTGGGCCCTTGTAAATGTGGCTTCCCCAATCATATTACGGCCCATCGGCACGTGTACCTTTTGGCGACGGTCCGCAGGGAAGTGACATGGGCTCGCGCTGTGGCTAGTGGGGGGAGAGCTCTAGCCTTGCAGGCTTAGCGTCACAAGTTTCTCTTGCGATGGAGCTTTTCGCTGTAGGCTTTTGAGGGGCCGGCGGCCGCATCGTCTGTGGTCGGCGACGTACCGAACAAGCTTTGAAGCGGGTTCTCTCGGTTACAGATGCTTGCGCCTTTCCTCCTCGCTCTTTTCTCTCTGCCCGCATTCTTTCCAACCACACCTATTTTGATAGGCTCTGATTTTTTTCAAACGGCAACCTTGGAACGAGAGGCAACTGGCTCTGTCAATTCATCACCTGTCTCTCCCTCTTTTGCGATAGCCGTTGCGGTTGAACGCCCTGCCCTACACGAGTCCGAGCTTTCGAACGACGCTAGACAGCCTCCCCGATCCATCGTTAACCTCTGCCGAATTGGAAGCCCGCGATCAGATTTTTACGTCTAGAACCAACAGGCTAGAAGTTTCCTAACCGCTCTGTTATCCAATTTCACCACCGGACCTTGTTTTCGGCTGCCAACGGCGCAATTGTTGCGAAGAACAACAAAAACATACCACGACCCGCGACTGAAAGAGCCTCGTTCGCAATCAATCGGAGCACGATACCTATACACACAGCGGTCTAGGAGAAAGCAAACAGATCGCCAAAATGTCTAGCCAGCCTCTCCTCCAGACTGCTCCCGGTATGTCCACCTCTCAGTTGACCCCTCATCTGCCATACCGTCACACATGTCTTCACACTCCTCCTGCCCCCACGACCCCAAGTACGCAGACGCTGACCGTCCTCGAACCTGACAGGCAAGCGCATCGCCCTGCCCACGCGCGTCGAGCCCAAGGTCTTCTTCGCCAACGAGCGCACCTTCCTCTCGTGGCTCAACTTTACCGTCATCCTCGGCGCCCTCGCCATTGGCATGCTCAACTTTGGCGACCGCCCGGCGTTCATCAGCGCCTTCCTCTTCACCGGCGTCGCCATGCTCACCATGATCTACGCCCTCGCGACGTACCACTGGCGCGCCAAGTCCATCCGCGTCCGCGGCCAGGCCGGCTTCGACGACCGCTTCGGCCCCACCTTCCTGGCCATCATCCTGCTGTTGGCCGTCGTCGTCAACTTCGTCCTGCGCATAACATACTCGTCCAAGGAGGGCAAGCACTAAAAGGGACTTGCGTCGCGGGTACGAACCGGCCGAGGGGACGAGGAGGAGGGCGGGAGCGATGGCGGATGGGGAGCAGCTGTCCATGCACTCGCGAGCGAGCGGACACTGCCAGCGCCTCTCCGTGTCGCTGTAGCTGTATAAGCCGGAAAGTGAGGGGAAACGTTGGAAACGTGACGGTTGTATGGAAACGAATTGGCGTGTCTGATTTGAGAGTTCCCCATGTTTTTTGTACGAGCGGATGCGACCAAAGGGAGGATGTTGAGTTGTGTATTCGGACAAGCAGGTAAAACGCATGCATTGTGCTCATGGAGTATTTGGCCCTCACCCCCTCGGGAGGATTGCATCAGTCCGAACACCAAGGCTGCCTAATTATATAGCGAAAATCAATTTTCATGTCACAGACTAGTTTCCCCTGCCTCTATGGGTATCAACCGTGGAAACCTTTTCTCATCCTAAACGCCTTTGACGCAAACCTGCTCAAAGAAAGCATCACCCACATATAGGATCCAAGACGACCCCCGGAGGCCGATCTCTTTTTTCTAGCTCCCTCTCGGACCTGCCTGCCGCCCTTCTCGCTCCATGCTGGGCCTCAGCCGCCTCTCATGATGAGGCTGAGCTTGTCGAGGCACCCTGAGGATCGTTCGTCTGGGTGGTGACGTCGTCCTTAGCCTTCAACTCGGGAATGGGCGCGAGCGAGAGGAAGACGCTTAGGGACTTGGCCGCGCGGTTGACTGGCGGAGGCAGGACCGCCCTCTCGAACCGGCTCTCCATGACCTCGAAATCGTCGTCGTCGTCGTCGTCGTCATCGGCGGAGCCCCCCGCGGCCTCGTTTCCTCCGAGGCCGGCGCCCAGCATGGTCTCTTCCACGACCTCGACCTTTGGCGGGAGCTCGTACATCTGGTTGTACTGGTACCACCGCCCGCCATCGTCCTCCGCAATGATGCGCTTTACAAGCTCCGCGATGGTGATCATCTTGACGACGTCGCTCGGCCGCGCGTAGAGGAGCACGGCGCGCTTCCTCGAGTCGCCGTCGTTCTTGCGCAGGTGCCGCAGGAGCCAGTTCACTCGCTTCTGGATCTTGGTCGAGGAGATTGTGAAGGCGGGCAGGACGTCGTACTTGAACCTGAGGCTGGCGAGGAGGGCATCGTGCGTGGGCAGCGGGGTCGTAGGGCCGCTCGGGGCCGCTTTGCTCTTTTTCGTTTCGGCGGACTCGGCTGTCGTCGAGGATTTTCTCTTCTTGTTGCCCTGGGGCTGCTGGATCGTGGAAGATTCAGCCATGGCCTGCGTCGCAAAGGCCTAGAACCATGGCAGGGCCGTCGCTGCTCGATGGCTTCGGGGTGAAATGGGGCGCGCGGGGTTGGATTGGAGGCGAATGGGAGATGTAAGGCCGGCGAAGGGTTTCTGCTGATGAAAATGTGCGCCGTGAATCTGGATCTCTGCGAAATCTTATCGGATAAGAAGCTCGGACTATTACCGGATCTTCGGAGCCGGCACCTCGCTATTCAACAGAACGCGGGTTTGACCTTCTCAGTCTCGCATTGGCCTTTAATTGAATGGTTCCCCCCATTTCTAGTGCTGTATTATTGTTTCCATAGTCAAGATTGAAAGCTGGACCGATTGCAAGGCTATACAGCTTGAGTCTCGTTCAGGACTTCAACATGTATGCCGACCCGTTCTAACTTTGCCAAAGGAGATCTCGAGTTGGATTTCGTGATCAGTCACGTGACCCTTAAAGCGGCAATGATTGTATGGGGAGTGGATCTGGCTCAGAGAGTCGGACACGAGCCAGCTTGCTTGCAACGCCGGGCCTGGATTAGCGTCCCGCGGAAGCTGGAAGGGGCCCACCAGACAGGCCGCCCATGCATCGACGGGTCGTGGCTTTTCGACTTCACATGTTTAGCGTGATCCGTGCCACGGTCCGCCCGACTCGTCGTCTGCCCCAGGAACGCCATTTTGCGTGAACCGCGGTACGTTTGGTGCGTGCGCTGCTGTTTGCAGACTCGCACTAGCACCGCCGACGCGACATCGGGATGGCCAAAAGGGACCAGTCTTCCACGATGCGTCTTCGTTCGCTCCCTGGAAGTAGGTGGGTAAAGGGCAAAAAGGTTGCCTTGGCGGGAGGCAGAATCCAAAAAGGCTGGTCGAGTGCGGATGCTGAATCGTGGTCAAAGTACCGGTAGGCATCTCGTCGTACCACAGCTTCAAAGAAGGCCCGTGATGGTTTTCCCCAAGAATTTCCATGCTTCCGACATGCGGCATGCTGATTGGTCGGGCTGCACGACCTGTGCACTATGTACACTAGTCGCATCAGTCCGTCTCGCCCAGAAAGTGCCATCCGGCTCCCGGGATGAGGCCCGGAGGAACGTCGAAAGTGTCGCTCAGGGCAGGGATTGGCAACTTGGCTGGGCACTTGTGTCGCCGGACGATCTTGGCCGCTGAGTCGGGGGGCATTTCGGCATTGATCCCGCTAAACTTCGCGGGGGCACGAACAGCGGCGAGAAGGGGGATTAGTTTTCATCGCAGACTCGGGCGCAAATCCGCGGATGGGAATTCGAGATGCCATGGTACCTGTACCTTGCTAACAGCGCTCAGGTCTGAAACCAGAAAGGGCTTAAGGCGAGCCGGGCACGTCGGGTGGCGTGGCGCATCCCAAGCGGCCCATCCATATCCTTCTGCCTGTCGCACCCACCCATCCTTGTGCAAGGCAGGCCTGCCTCGGAGGCCGCAGAGCTCTGGAAGGCGCCCGAGCTGCGAGGCCTCGGACTCTCTGTCTCAGCAGGCGAATAGGAGGTGTGCGTGGTGGTGTACCAAGGGTTCAGCAGTGAGGTGAAAAGCAAGCCCGAGAAGGAAACGGTACGGAAGCAGAAGAAAACACACGGGCACATGGCCTTTCCCTGCTTCTCAGGGTCCAGCTTCCATGTCATCCCACGTCCTCTTGTCGCGCTCGTCGGCGTCAGGCTCGGGACTAGGACGCTTTAGCCCTCCTCCGCCATGGTTAGTGTGCATTCAGATGCTATGCCGGCGTAGTCAGGTCTTCGTGGAAGATAGTCACAGTTTTTTGAGCTTGGCTGGAACGACGAGTCATCGATCCAGACTAATGAGGTGGGAGGCTTACCGCAAAGTGCTTGGAGAAGATGGCGCCGCGGCGTGCGTGAGGATAGCAGCCGCGGACAAATAAGATTTGTTGTTGGATGTTTGCATTTGTCCCCAGACGAATCGATGGCATGATATGCGCCGGCCGACACCATGCCAGAAGTGCGGCCTTGCAGTGTTGGTCAATAAACTCGAGTGGAATTGAGAGACCGCTGGAGCACTCGGGAATCTCCAGGAGGCATATCGTGCATGTGCTGCCTGCCCCAGACGGTAATGGGAGGAACATTAGGGACTCTGTACAGAGGAGGTACCCGGGCCAGAGATGGAGGTAGGTATGGAAGGCGTTCCATCGTTGGAGAGGGTGGGAGGGCCCCGAGTCAGCGGAACTGGGGACATTTCATTCCCACGCCTCTAGGTACCTTTTAGCTCATGCCGCACACGCCCCAAGGTACATAGGTGTAGTGAAGCTACCTACCTACCATACCTTAGACAGCTTTCCCGTCTTCTGCTCCTCACCACACTAGAGAAAAAAAATCTTGGCGTGGGCAGCGTGGGTTGTTGTCGGAAGGCGGATTCGTGAACAAGACACATGTTGAAACCCTTGCAAACAAAAACACACAACAGTCAGTCAGTCAGGCTAGAGCGGCGCAGACATGTTCGTTCGTTGCAGGACGACAGAAGATCGTCTCGAAATGTCCTGTCCCCCTTCCCCCTTCCCCCGCCCCCCGCCTTCCCTTTCCTTCTCGTTCATCATCTTCGCGTTCTCCTCTTATCCCGACCTCTCATCGATCACCACGAAATAGGGGGATGCGATCCCTTTTTAATAAACATCCACAACAGCTGTACCCTACCTTGGTCTTCAAGCGCGAGCGCTCTATCCGTATACTGCATTGCAGTTCCGTTCTATTTTCGGGCCAGCCATTAAACACACAGTGCAGCGTCGCTAGAAATGCCCCCCCCCCCCCCCGTCCGTCTCATCGTCCATCCGATACGATAAGCACGCACACGCACAAGACTCTGGGTTCTAGAAGACTGGGCCAAACACACATACAAACAGACGAGGCAGTTGGAAGGAACAGGCGTCCCATCTCGAGAGGGATCCCTCTCACACACTCTCTCTCTCTCTCGCTGCACAGCGTATCGCAACGCATCGCCGCACACAGTGCCGACCACCAGCCAGCAGGCCACTCATCTGTCTCCCGTCTCACTGGAGAGGCCACCAACCAAAGTTCAGTGCGCTGCCGCTGTCTACCAGCCTGCCAGTCTACCCTCCACGATTACACTACAGGTACAACCAGGACCACGGATACTATACTTCACCACAGACTCACAAACTCGTCAGTGTGCCGACTCACGGGTGACACCTAGCCAGGTAGACTCCCCGTTCTCGGTCCCCAGTCCACAGAGTCCTGACTCTCTCAGCACTACCCGTTCTTGACGACCGAACCGTCCGGGTGTCCTCGAGGGCCGGCCGTGTTTGCAACCATACCTAGCACGCAGTCGTAGTGCTATGTAGTAGTGGTGGTGGTGTTGGACTGGCCTATCCCGTCGTATCGCCCATCATCCCTGCACACGCCTCCTTCCTTGGGTTCCCTTGCCTTCTTTCTTCCCTGGCAGCCCGTGTCTGTCGCCTGCCTGGCTCAGGCCAAACAAGCGCATTCCCCCCGTTCCCTCCTTCTCTTACAACGACAGCCAATCAACGGTGCGTTTCGGAGCACAATCCTTACCCACACTACCCACATCCCACGCCCCCCCTCCTCCCCGTTTTATGCTCCCCCTTGCATCCAATACTTGTGCACACGAATTTATCTTTTCCTAGTCAGTCAAAGGTCGGTCTCTCACATCATCGCCAGCAACCAAAGCACAGCACAGCACAGGCACAATCGCACCCAAAGGCACCCACTTCAGCTGTGCCATTGCATCCACAGTCCACCACAATCCCCAGTCCACAATCAATCCCATCCATCCATCCATCCATCCACCAGCTCGCTCTCCTATTTGCTCTCTCTATCTCTGACCTCTGGTCTCTCTCTGCCTGCGCCGCCTGCCAACGCGTGTACCGCATCTGCTGCACCATCAACAACAACAATCAGCAACGAGAAACAGGACCACTCGCACCAGCCGAAACCTGGCACACGACGCTACATCGCCCAGCGTCCCCGTCCCAGTTCCTAGTCTCAGTCCACACCTCCCCGGTCTTGATCCTCTCTTGTCTCTCTCTCTCTCTCTCTCTCCCCCCCCCGTATCCCCGTTGCGCTTTCTGGCTGGCCGCTTTTGCTACCTTTCATCGACTCTGGCCCCCCCCCTTCCAAGCATCCTAGGCCCACCCGCACTCGCAATCACCACCCCAGAGGCCAATTTCCCACCAAACTCGCGCACGTCGCCCGCCAGGAGGAAGCTTCCCGACAAGCTCGACGGTTTATTCTCACTCTTCCGCTGTCATTCCCATCTCCAACAATTCATCCTCCTCACAAACAACCTCCTCCTCTCCCCCAAACCGCATCAAAATCACTCGTCCACACGACTTAGAGGGCAATCCACGGCGTCGCTCTATCTCACTTTGCTCGCCCAACTCTCTTCGCGCATTCGTTTACGCTCCGTTTTCTTGCGCCAAATCGAGGCTTTTATTAGTTCTCGGTTCTTCTGCGTCGTTGTCTTCGCTGCGCGACCCGGCGCAATCCCATCCCTTTTGTCGCCGACTCGCCTTCTTTGGCTTCTGCCTCTCTCGTCTCGCTCTCTCTCTCCTCTGGCTTTCTGGCCTTTTCTGAGGTGGACGCCCGACCACATCACTGCACGCACTCGCCCCCTGCCACCCCTTTTCGGGCCCCGTCACCCCAAGACCAACCAACGCACCGCACACCGCACGCCCGCCTCGTCCTCATCCACGCACGCCCAGAGCAGCCACCCACACCCGACCCGACCTGTCTGGGGAATCCACTGTTTACGTCAGCCCCCGTCGCACCTCACATCGGCGCATTCCCATTGCACCTCAGCATTTCCGCTCCCTCCCGGCTCTCACGTATTACGTCGCAGCAGTTGCCTGGCCCGCCCGCCCGCCACTGCCACATCGCATCCTCGTCCAGGCTGTCTGTCGTTTCCTTGCGCCTCACCCCAACGTCGCATAAAGTCGCCAGGCCCCCCGTCTTGCGACTCCTCATCTCATCGCCTCCCTTCAGATCGCGCTCATGTTCCGATTCTGGGGCTCAGAGCGGGGAAGCGAAACGACTATTAGTCTCACCCAACCAATGCCGTCATTCGCGCAAAAGCACCAGTTCATTCTGCCGCATCCACCTGCACCAGCGACATCGCTCTCACCTCAGGCCAGCCCTCAAAAAAGGCGTCTGTCCAGCATCAACGATTCATCCTCGCCAGATGCTGCACTCACCGCAGGTGAACAGCCTCTGAAGCGCGCCAAGCTGGAGAGCAGCAGTCCCTCTGTTGCTGACGCCCCTCCCTGCGATGCCGTGACACCGGCACCTGTAGCTGCGCCTGCTGCTTCTCCCGCAGTCACTAACGACATTGAAGACGCGCGTGACGCGATTCAGTACCAGTTTGGTCTGGAGATCTTGCTCAAGCACAATGAGCTGAGGCTAATCAACCAAGAGCTGGCGAAATGCCAGGTCGCTCTTGAGCAACTGCGCCGCTGCCATCTGATTCCGTATCCCACCGCCTGTCCCACCCCGGCGCAGATGCTGGATATCAGCAACGGTAAAGGTCCTGCTCTGCAGACCCGTCCGGGAGAGCCTGCCCCCCAATGGGCTCCGCCCTTTGGAGTTGTCGATGGTCCTTACGCCCGACATTATGCCAAGTGGCTCATCCCCGATCCCAAGTTTGATGGCATGCAGCCTGAGTGGTACCCCGTACACGAGACTGCCCGTAGCAGAGGCTCGGTCGAGGGACGAACGACGAGAAACAGCATGTCTGACCTCGCCAGCACAAACAAGAACCGCCCGGCGCGGGGACTGGTCGGCCCGAAGCTGCAGTCTCTCTCCAGCGGTTATCCTCAACCCAAGGAAAAGGCCGGGCCTTGTGTTCTGAAGCGCTCCGACGGCCAGACTGTCAAGCTTGTTTGCCTGGACTGCAACCGAGAGAACTTCAGTAGCACGCAGGGTTTCATCAACCACTGCCGAATCGCCCATAGGCGAGACTTCAAGAGCCACGAAGAGGCGGCCGTTCATTGCGGTCATCCCTTTGAGGTGAATGAAGGCGGCGGTGTTGCTAGTGAGGAAAAGGCGCCTGCCCCGTCGACCGCTCTCGCTTCTGGCTTGGTTCACCCACTCGCTCAGTCCGATACGTCTACCCAGCAGGCCTATGTTGCTTTGCGTTCTAGGATCGCAGACTCCCTCAAGATGTACCGTGAAGGCAAGCTGCCTGGCGTTACAAGCATTCCCAGCGGATCCTCGAAGGCTGCGCCGGCGAAACCCACCGCACAAAAGACTAATACCTTCACTCCGTCAGCCGACACCCCGTTCCTTTCGCGACTCATGCAGAGCAGGAACTTCAACGGCAACCTCAATGACATTGTCAGCGATGCCAAGGAGAAGATGTCGATGGAGGACTTTGCGTCGCCAGGAGAGGATTCGGAAGAGACCGAGACCGGCCCCAGCAGTCCTCAGAGCACTGCTGCGCCCGCCGCTCGTGTTCCCGCTACTGCCATGCGCATGCCGGCTAGAGCGCCGGTATCGCCGGTTGTTCTGACATCGTCGCCGAGGCCCGCAAGCAGCAAGGGCAGGTCGCCTCATACAGGCTTCGCTTCGCCTCCCATGAGCAGTCCTGACAAGGACGATGGTCACAGGATGATGATGCTTCGTGACGAGGACGTCGAGATGGATGTTGACCTCAGCCCGAACACCATGGTTAGCAACAACGCGCCCTCGCTAGTGAGCGATGATGGCGAGTACGACGATTCAGACGACGGGTCGTCCGAGTCTGGAGTCAGCGATCGGATGGACGCCGAGTCGGTGTCTGATGTTGCCGAGATTACCCTCGATGAGGATCATGATGGACGACCTCTCGCGCATCACCGGGAGCCCAGCAGCGTCGGCTCCGGCGCCGCCATGCGCCTCAAGAAGGACGAGAACAAGCACGTCACCTTCGTCAGCCCTGTCCACGACAGCGCAAAGCGAGCCCGAAAAGTTTAGGGTGTTTTCGGTTCTTTCCCAAAACCGATGATGCTCTGTTTACGCATGAAGACTTCTTTTCAAGGCAACCCCTCTCAACTTGCCGCCACACCCCCTTTGGATTCACTGCTTTCTCCGGCGAGCAAGACCTTTTTTCTTTTTGCGCACACATACTCCCTTTAGTTGACGAAGCTTCTCTTCTCTCTCCTCTATTATCTTTTATTTATCCGACTCTGCGCAACCAGGGGTCAATTGGGACAGGCAAAAAGCGGGCTGCGGTGACGGTTGTGGCCGGAGATGATAACGTCACTTGTTAGAGATATGAACCGGGCGTCACGGTTGTTGGGAAGCGTCTGCCTTTTTTGCGTACTTTCTGCTTTCTTGATTCTTCTTTACTGTTTTTCGCCTGTAGACTTTATACTGTTACAACTTCACTGCCTTGGGCCAATGCCCTCCCCGAGGTGGGAGACGGGTTTCGGGAAAGGCCCGAAACGAGGGAGATGGTCTTCCGGGGAGGGATACAACGCTTACGAGCCGGCTGTAGGATTCAAGGACCATCCGTGTTGTATCATAGCGATTGGAGACGAAGGCTTGATGACTGAAGAAGAAAAAAACATGATACGAACGAGCTCACATTGAGCGACCACTGCCTGCTGCCCGCCCACCCGTATGAGTCGCCACTCGTGAATGACTTGGTTCCGATCTGCCTCAATCTCCGAAGGGCGCGCGCCCATTGTTTGGTGCTGACTCTTGGAGGCCTTGGCCGACGATCCCTGAGGTGCGTACGCCCCAGCGGCTTAATGAAGATACCCGACCCGATGGAGCGCTCCCCACCGACGTCAAACCGATAATACTTCCGCACATTGCGCCGAGAGTCAGTCAGTCAGTTTTGATCCGGACCTTTTCCGTGCAAAGATTTA
The DNA here is from genome assembly GCA_034509685.1 of Colletotrichum cereale. Classification (NCBI taxonomy): domain Eukaryota; kingdom Fungi; phylum Ascomycota; class Sordariomycetes; order Glomerellales; family Glomerellaceae; genus Colletotrichum; species Colletotrichum cereale. Next base: position 9,024 of record JASUDE010000588.1, on the reverse strand, counting down.
GAGTTCAAGGGCAGCGGGTACGTTGGCGAGGACCTTGGCCTGCCCTGCTGCTGCTGCTGCTGCTGCTGCTGCTGCAGCTGCAGCTCTGCCCTACCCGCAAGAAGTGGTTTGGGGCACGGCTCGGGGACCAAACCATCTCGAAAAGGCATGATCGGGCAAAATGAAACGGCGGGAGAAGACTTGATTTTCTTTTCTTTTTTTCTTCTGCTTCTTATTTCTTTCCTTTTGTGATCCTTTCTAGTTATGTTTTTTAGACAAGGAGGTACAATTGGTCAATGTAGGGCGTTCCCCTGCCGCGCCCCGCCTGTCCTGGCTGCCGATGTAACTGCAACTGCGTCTGTCTAGCTACCTACCTGGTGCGTCCGGCGAGTGCTGGGTAGGATGGATGGACGGGGACGGGTTGCAGTAGAACCGCTGATGTTTCACGTACTACACCTCCACAGGGATTATAAACGTTAGTGGTTGACTTACTAACTAGAAATAGCAATCGATCGGCAGGTATATATACTTATTAATAGGCATAAAATAGGTGTATTTGAAGTATTAGTACTGTATTGCTCCTCCGTTATTCTTAATAACTAAGTGAAGTCGATGGGGCATAGAGTGTGCTTGTCAAATTCGGCGAAATGGCACGGTGGTGCATAGCGAAGTGCTAGGGAATCTACAGGTAATATACCCCACTTTACAGGGGAATTAAGCTAATAAGAGGCTGCAGATTTACCGCTATTTACCCCTTAAGAGATAACCTTATAAGCAAATTCTACTATAAGGCAGAAGAATAAAAAACAATATATAACAAAATATACTATAAATTTACCCCTATAACCTACTAAATTTAATAATTAATAGTCTAATACACGCTTCTATAATAGCTAAAGTACCCCTCTATTATAATAAATACTACTAAGAAAGTAATAATTCTACACTTAAAGAGTAATTAGCTGCTGTAGATTAACTAGATCTGCGGCTGCGCTAAAGATAGTAAAATATAGGTGTTTATTAACCTAGAGGTAAAGTCTCTACGCCTGTTAATTACTACTAAATTAGTACTACTACGTAAAGTTAAGATATCTAACTTTAAAAAGGAATACTAACCTATTATAAGCAACAGGCTAAGTAGCTAAGCTACGCGTTTTAGTATAACTACCCTAGGGACTATAAATATCCTAGTAAGGGTAAAAACCGAATAACTAATAGACCTTAGCTGTAAAGACTATAAAGTCTTTAAACTTAAGTAGGTGTAGTACACTAAGTAAGTAAAAAAACGTAAGAAATAGAAGAAGTAATTTACTAATATAAGGGAGGTAATTTACTAATTAGTTATAGACTCCCTTCTTACTTAGTACTACTACTTTAGTAAAGACCTTACGTAATAGATAACTAACCTTATAAACGCTATAGGCGTTAACTAACGTAAGAAAGGCGTAATAGCTAGTAGTAAATATAAGAAGGTCTATAAAAAAGCTATATAAAAATACCTTATAATAAAGAAAAAAACTAAAGTATAGTTAACTAAGTAGGATAATGTATATAAAGCTCTTAAGTATATAGAAATAGTAACTTTACTACGCCTAAAGCTTTAGTTTATAAAGCTTTAGTAAATTCTTTAGTAAAGCCTATTATTATTATAGATAAATACGTTTATAGTAGTAAAAGCTACTAATATAAATATTAACTAGCTAATATAAAGTAAAATACTAAAAGCAGCCTATAAGACCTTTAAAACTATAATTAATAATATACCTTAAGGCTAGACTAGCTATAAAGCTTTTAGCCTAACTACTATAACTAGAGATTTATATAGTAACTATAAAAATTTACTATATAAAAAGCGATATTACTAAAAAATTAGCTATAGTAATAAATTACGCTATAGTAATAAGTATAAAGCCTATAAGAGATTTTACTACCTAAGTAAATACTAGTATATCTTTAAGAAATAGTACCCTCCTTATTAGGATAAAGAAAAGCTATAACTTTAGTAGTAAAAATAGTAAGTTAAAGAGTAACTTAATAATTTACTATATCTTATAAAAAAGGTATAAAAGATTTACTAATAAAAGGAGTAATTATATAGTTACTACTAAGTAATAGTACTTATAGCCTTTTACTTCTTACTACTAACGTATATACTAAAGGAGTTAGTACTACTTAATTTAGAGGTAACTAATTACGTGTTTAATAACCCTATATAGTTTAGAGACTTACGTAGTATAGCTATAAGAGACTACCTTTAGGTAAGCATAAAGCCTATAGTAATTAAAAGATATAGGATAGCTAAAGTACGCGTAAAAGGTAATAATAGATTAGTAAAAATACACCTCTATAAAGTAATCCTTTACTATAATTTCACTATAAACCTTATCTCTTTTAACTAACTAAAGAGGATAGGTATTTAGTAGGATACTAGCCTAAGAAATAACTACCTCTATTAATCTAACTACTTATTAATTAGGTATATTACTAAAAAGAATAATTAACACGTACTTAAATACTACCCTCTTATAGAATTTAATAATATAGCTGCGTTTATTTTATAAAGGAGCGCTAATAATACGCTTCTACTACTATAAAAAAGGTACTACTATACTATAGTAATATAAAGAAAACCTATATATAGAGATATAAAGCTATAGTACTACTAGCTTAGGTATTTAGGCGTAGTAGCCTTCTACTAATTAACTAACGCTACCTAAGGAGTATAAATAACTAGTAGCTATAGTATAATAATCTATAACTATATAGCCTATAGCCTTAGAAAAATAAAGCGCTAAGTGTAGTAGTAGCCTTATAAGAGTGTAAATATAGTAAAACCTAGTAACTAAATAGTAATTAACTTCTATATATTTAATAAGGGGTATAGTAGATATACCTTATAGATACTTATTAGTAACTATATATTAGGAATATTATAGGATTTCTACTTATAAGACTATAAAAGTAACGTAATTAACTAGATACTATATAAATTCCTTATATATCTTAAGAAGAATTATAGTATGTAGGTAAAAGTTATTAAGACTAATAGGGAAATACTTTACTATAAGTAAGTAATAAAGATAATTACTACCTATAAAGTAACTATTAAGTACTTAGCGCTAAATACCTAAGCTTAAAATAAAGCAGCTAAGCGTATTATAGCAATTATCTACCTTAAGGTAAGATATATAAGAATTAATACGAAATTACCTAAAGCGCTATAGCTAGAGATATATATAGTAGTAATATACCTATATAACTATACGCTATTAGTAGTTAGGAGGTAGAAATCCCTATATTAAGTGTAGTATTTACACTTTAACCTATTTACTAATATTATAAATCTATATATAAAACCTAACCTTTCCTATATATAAGCGTATAGCTACTAAGCTTTCGCCTTAATAGCTAACACGTAACTTAGGTGTAAGAAGTAGAAGAAGTTATCCCTATAAGCGTAAATCAGTTACTTAATTAGTTACACTTTAAGTAATTTATACTACGTATAGCATCCTATTAAGAATAAGGTATTTACTATATATAACGTAATATTTAATAAAAAGGAGAAATTTAATAGGTTAATTAACTACTTACTTAATAAACTATAAGACTAGGATCTTACTACTATTTAAGTATAAATTAAATAACTTATTATATAAAGTACGCTAGCCCTATAGGCTAAGGAAATTAATAAGGAAGAAGGTAATATCGTTAAAGGATAGCACGCTAAGGCTACACTAAGTAACTATAAAGCTCTTAAGAAGAAGTATAGATATTTATAAGTAACCTTTACTCCTTAGCTAACGCCTCTATTATTACTACTAGCTGCGTTCTTTAGCGCTTTAGTAGAGCTTAACGTAGGAGGTAAAAGTAATAATAATACTATAAAACACTCTACCTTATAAGTAAATACTATAAAAGACTATAATAATAATATAAAATACTCTACCTTATAAGTAAATACTATAAAAGACTATAATAATAATATAAAGAACTCTACCTTATAAATAAACATACTATTAATATTAGTAAATATATTGCTTTTCTCTACCTTACCTACATATATATTAGTAAAGAACATACTACTTTTTTCTACCTTACCTATAATATATATATTAGTAAAGAACATACTGCTTTTCTCTACCTTACCTATATATATATTAGTAAAAAACATACTACCCTTTTCTACCTTACCTACTATATATATATTAGTAAAGAACATACTACCTTTTTCTACCTAGCCTACGTTTAATATATTAGTAAATATACTGCTTTTCTCTACCTTATATATATAAAATACTCTTAGACGTAAGTGTTAGTATATTATAAGGGGTTATAATATAGTTAACTATACGTATTAATAGGTAAGTAACGTATAAGGGGTTTTAGTTTAATTATGTGTAACTAGAAAGTATAACTATTATAGGCCGCCTAGTTAAATAGGCAGTGAAATACACCGTTAGCTGTAGTAGATACTATAGCTAAACTACAGCTAATAGCTATAGTGGGTTATTAGGGATAAACCTATTAAACCTAGTAGGTTTAGTAATACTTAGTATTATAACACTAGTAACTTTTCTCTTATAGTAAAGGTACTAGAAAATACCCCTTTTTTAAGTAATAATAGTAAGAGTCTCTTACTTATATGAATTGTTACGTGTAGGATACCTATCTATTTATTTATACTTTTACTATCCTATTAGTAATAAGCCCCTCTAGCGCTTTATTAGGTAATAACTTTATGAATCTGTTAGCTAGGTTATTACTACTATAAATCTATTATATCTTATAGATCTTATAGTATTTATATAACTAGTAGAGAGCTATTATATTAATTATAAGGCGCTTCTCCTTAGTAATACTAAGTTTTATAAGGTATTTATAGAAGGAGTATAAGTTAGTATAAATAACTATAGGTATCTATAGTATCTTAAGTTAGTCTGTAACTATTATAAGGGTAGTCTTTATTATATAGGTAATATCTACTCTAGTAACTATTACGTATATCTTAGAGGTAAAGACGCTATAGGTAACCCTCTTACACTTTATTAAACTGAAGTAGACGATATTACTGTTAATAGTAAAGTAACTATTATTACTAGGGTTTTTACTAGTTAGTTTATTACTATCCTCCTTATTTATAAGGATAATAATAAAACTAAGTTAAGACGTAAGGTCTTAGTTATTTATAAAGGATCTATTAATAAAGATAAATAGTTTTATAGTTATAAGGTAAATAGGCATAAAGTGAAGTCTATAGTTAAGGTTACTTATTTACTATATAATATAGTAGTTAAGATCTTTAATCTTTTTAGCTATAGGGGATTAGTATTACGCTATAACTAAATAGTTAAAGTAAGCCTTAGGTTAATAGATTAAAGCGATATACGCCTTACGTATGCGTTATTTAACGTATTACTAAAGGACTTATAGTAAGTTAGGGTTAATAAGCTGTAATTACTTACTTTAGCCTTTTTAGTAGAAGGTAATTTTACTATTAGTTTTAAGTAAAAGTATGCTACTATTAAAGGTGATATTTTAGCTAATATTAAGGAATTACTTTAGTTTTACTATAAAAGTAGCTTTCTTTAGTTTAACGTCTTTATAGTAAGAGAAAGCCTTATCTATAAGGCTAATAGTATTATTAGTCTATATACTAATTAACTTAAAATTCTTATTATTAGTAGAAGAAATAAGTAGGTAAGAGTTAAAGGTTAATATATCTATCTAAAGATTCTCTTTATAATAGGTGCTATATATTACCTACTAGTAAGTCCCTACCTTTAGGATGCTATATAGTAGTCTTATAACTTTTATAATAGTATTTAGTAGGTAAAGGTGGCGTATTTCTATAGGTAGGTAGGTAAGAATTACGTAGTTAAGGTTAGTAGTAGACTAGGTATACGCTTAGGTAATATTACGTAGCTAAAGGATGTAGCCTTTATAAAGTAAAGATAAGGCGAGGGTAAGTAGTAGCTATTAGGCTATTTACTAAATAGTTAGTAACTGCGTGAGAATTATAGCCTTACTATTATTAGTATACCCCTAAATTATAAGACGTAACTTCTTATAAGGTTAGTCCCTTTTACCTTTTACTTTATAGACTATTTATAACTTAAAGATCTATATTCCTCTATATTCCTTTTTATTATAAATAACTATATAAAATACACTATAGTCCTTAAGTCTTTTTACCTTCATAGAGTTAGAGTAGATAAATAGCTTACTAGGTGTAGTAATAACGCCTTCCTTATGTAATTTTACTATAAGGGTATAGTCTTTTACCTCCTTATTAGTAAGAAAAGCGTAACTAATAATAAAGGTGTTAGGGGAAACCTTAGTAATAAAGGTAGTAGGGTTTTTTTTTAGCCTACTATAACCTCTTTATAGTAGTTATTTTAGTGTAACTATAATAGTATTATAAACCTTTTTACCTAGCTAGGGGCTTAGCGTAATAACTTCTTACGCTTACAGCTTATTAGTTAGTTAAAGATTAGCGTTATTAATAGCGCTTTCTTAGTCTTCCTTTTATATGTAGTAAGGTTTTATAATAGTAACGTAGAAGTCTCTTAGGCTATAGGGAAGTTTAATAGTGTAGGTATAGCTATTATTAGTAATAAGCTAAAATAGACCTTTCTATCTATGTTTTTTACGCTATATATATATAAAGGATTAAAGTAGGAGGGCTATAGTAGCTATAGTATTTAGGCTGTTTTATATAGTAAGCGCCTTATTAACTTATCTTTTTATATAGATTTAGTATACTTTTTCTATTACTTTCTTTATAGCTTCTACTTACTACTAGGTTATAGGTAATAGAGGGGAATTAATAGTAATATAGAAGTATATACTAAATATAAGAAAAGTAGAAATAAAACCGTTTAAGCTAGTAGTGTTATTAATTACTTTTACTATAAGTTAAAGTATAACTTTAGGTTCTATATCTAATTTATTATAAATTACTTTATAAGCGTAGTAAAAAGTAGTGTAATACCGTTTAACTTTACTAATACTTTAATAGGCTTTAATAGGTATTTCCTTTACTTTAATAGATAACCCTTAGGTAGTACGTTTAAACTTAGCTATATAGAAATTAAGGCTAGCGTCTATAATAATTTAGTCTAGTAGACTAAGGTATACGTTAATCTAGTATATTTATAGTGCTTCTTATATATGTTTTATAGTAATAGAGTATAGAAACCTTACTACGTTAAACGTAGTAGCTTTATTAATAATATAAAGCACTAGCTTATTACTATTAAGATATATTATATTTATAAAAATTTTATAGTTAAACTTATAGTTATTATAAAGGGTAAATTTAAATCTTTCTAAGGCTTTTACGTTTAGCTAGTAGTAATAGTAGAATTTATTAATCTTCTTAATTAATAAGATTTTTACTGTTTTACTAGTATACTAAAGTACTTTATAAAGCTACTAAACTAATAGGTAGCTAAATCTGTAGTAAATTCGTTATAGCTTAGTATTAGTTAAATAGTAATTTACTACGCTTCGCTTAGGTAGTTCTAAAAGTATCTATATGTAACCCTATTTATAAATAATAGGTATAACTGTCTTACCTTTAATAAGTAAGTTAGTAAGATTATTAAATCTAATACTATTATTATTTATATCCTTTAGGTAGAAGAGAAATAGTATATCTAAGGTTATAATATAGAAGGTAAGTTTACTAATTAGCGTAAGTACTTTTATAGCTTTAAGAGACTTAAAATTCTTACTACTACTAAAGTAAATACTAGCTTTACTAGTGTAGGTTATATCTAGTAGTAGTTCTATATTAAGGTACTTATAGAGGGCGTAATATTACTATTAACCTATAGTTAATACGTAGGCTACGCTAGTATTAGGTATAATACTTTAGAAGGTTATTATAGTATACTAGTTATTAAAAGTAAATACCTTACTATTACTATTACTTTTTATAGTAAGCTTATAGTAGAGAGGGTTATTATAGGTAATTACGTAGAGGGTAGCCTAGTTATAAAGTTATTTAAAGACTTTAGGGCTATTAACTACTTCTTTACTATAGAAGGTTATAGATATAAAAAAGGTATTATTACTATAGGGGCTAGTATCCTTATTACTACTTTTATATTCCTCTTTAGTCTTATTATAGGTAGTAGCTTTTAGTCCTTTATATTTTATAAGGAACTAGGTAAATCCTAGTAAAGTCTCTATAAAATATTAGCTCTTATATCTCTAGAAGGATACATTACGTTTTTCTATTAAATACTTAGTTAACTAACAGCTAGTCTTACTATAGATAAAACACTTTTTTATAGTAAAATTCCCTTTTTTATAGGGTTTTTTATATAGGCTGCGCGTGTAGTTACGTTACTATTACTATAACTAATAGCTATTATAACTATTATACTTATAGTTAACCTAGAAGTAGCTGTCTTCCTCTTAAGTCTAGCTAGCGTAATACTACGCCTTAGCTTTATAAATTACAACTACGTTACTTACGCTATTATAAAGTTATATATAAAGCGCGTTATATTTTACTAGTAGATTAAGAAGTACTATAGCGCACTTAGGAATACCTTAGTAATAGGTAATTAATATATTATAATACTCCTTATCGCTTAGAAGTCTATATTGTTTTACTAATTTTATAAGTAAGTTTACCTTATTAATAAGAAGGTTAAGGACTTTAAGCTTATTCTTACTAGGGTTTTTATAGGTAACTAGCTTAAAGTTAATATAGTAAAGCTTAGTTATATAGACTTAGTAGACTTTATCCCCTTTAAACTAGGCCTTAATCTCTACTATTAACGTATTAAAATTATTAGTATACTTATAGAGGGTAGTAAAGTAATACTCCTATAGTTTACTAGTAAGTATAACTATAATTACAGTACTATATTAGCTGTAATTTATCCCTACTTACGTATAAAGATTAATAAAGATAGGGAGTTTTAAGTTAATAGTTGTAACGGTCCAAGGCGTGTATATTTGCAACAGGCTATGGCGACTACTACGAGCATCCTTAGATGAGGAATAGAAAGGAAAACTATGAATCTC
>JASUDE010000587.1:0-27218 GCA_034509685.1 Colletotrichum cereale | reverse complement strand
ATAATATATAAAAGAATTAGCTAATAAGTAATAAAGTATAGCTAAAAGGTTTAAAGTAGGTAATAATATATAGCTATTAATATATAATTATTACTTTTTATAACTAAATTATAAGATTAACTAGCTATACTACTATTACTAAGAAAGCGCTAGGCTTACTAGCTAAGAAGGCTAAAGGAAAAGTGTAAAAACCACACCTACCTCTAACGAACTCTAATTGTAGTAAAGCGTATACTAATCGATAGGTCTTTTAATTCTTAGACCTAATCTAAAGAGAAAATCTAAAAAGACGAAGTATTAATAGAGAAATCATAAAAATACTAATATATATAAAAGTAATAAGCTTATAGTAACGACTATATATTAACTATCTCTATATCTACTATCTCTATAATAACTATAGGGCTTTTCTACTTATAGACTCTGTTTTTACCTTACTATTTTAAGCCTTAACGTAAGACTACTTTACCTTATTATAATTATCCCCTTTAAATTAGTCGTAAGTCCTTATAAGACTAATTTAAGCTTCCTTATGTTAAAGGCATATTAATTAATAATAAAAGAAAAGAAAGAAAAAAACATTATAAAGTGTTTAGCGCTTATAATAGTAACTAAGTTACTATTATAAAGCAGAACCTTATAGATACGCAACCTTATTTTATAATCTATAGTAATTACTACTGCGTGACTCTTTACGTTAAGCCTCGTGCACCTTATCCCATTTAAAAGCCTAATAAAGTTAAAACCAGCCTTCCTAAGAGAGTAGATAGGTAAAGTTATAGTAAGTAACGTTACTAGGAGTGCTTTATTTAATCTACTTCTATTAGTTAATGCGTTAATTAATATAATCTTTATAAAAGTAACTCTAGATATCTAAAACGTCTAGCTAAAGTAGGTATAAAGGATATAGGGGTATTCCTAGATCTATTAGGCTACTCTAATTATTATTATTATTATTCTTATTATTATCCTAGACGCCTAGCTTACTAACCTACCTAATAAAGGCATTTAGGTTAAATTCGTTAGGAAGATTAGATAGTAGATCTAAAAAAGGGGAATTATTTGAGCTTATAGTAGATTAGGTTTATAAATTACCTAGCGTATTTAGAGCTATAGGTAGAGTCTTCTCTTTTAGTTATGTATTAATAGGTAGAAGTATAGGTATAGCTAAAGGTTAACATAACTAAGGAAGAGGCGCTAGGAAAATAGGGTTCTTACTAAAGTTATTATATAACTAGGTGACTTTACGTAGAGGTAGGTTATTATAAAGGCTTTATATATTATAAAACTCTATTATAATTATAGATACTATTTGTAACGCTAGAGGGATTTTACCTTTAATCTTATAGTTCTTATTCTATTAATAAAGCTAGGTAAACTTAGTTAATAACACTTTAAGCTAGAAAAAGGTTTATACCTATTCTATAGTATAAAGACTATAAGTAAAGCTATTATCTTATTATTTAGTGTTTACTATATAGGCGTTTAATATAGTAACTATAATAGTATCTATTAAAGCTCCTAAGTAGTAGTACTAGTTCTATAATACTTTAACTACGTCTATAAATAATTCGTTATACTTAAACGTCTAAGTAGAGTTAGTAAAATACATACGTCTAATAACTTAGTTAACTAGTAACACAGCCTAATAATTATTACTATAGTTAAGTAAGAAGATAAAGTAGTTAGAATTAGTAATAATGTTGATTTAATTATAGATAACGTCTATAGTATTAGTAGTAATAGGAAAACTAGGTATTTAACTAAAACTAAAAGGAGAAGCCTAAATAGATACTAAGGACTTATAAATACTAAGCTTAATAAAGGCGTATACTTTATTACTATTAAGGTTCTCTTTACGTATTAAAGTGCCTATAGTATTATATAGTTTAGTAGCATACTTAAGCTTAATAGAGTTAAGCTCTCCTATAGTTAGGTTGTTAAAGCGCCTGCTAGTACTATATTAAGCAATAAGATACTTACGTAACAAACCTATGTATAATTCACCTAAAGAGGTATACTACTTAGCCGCTAGGACTAAGTAAGGGTTACTAAGTAATAGATTTCCTTATAGCTATAACACGTTATAACTATTAAAAGTGTCTACTAGTTAGAATTAGTAGACCTAATAATTAAATAGCGTAAAGTAGGGAGACTTAGTTACCTTTTTTCTAAAGGTAACGTTTTTATTCTTTTTAGCCTTCTTACCTTTAGGTTTTTTATATAGGTTAAAATAATAAGTACCTTAGTAAAGCTTGTTTTTTATAGTATAAACAATAGGGTTTTATATAGCTAGGTTTTAAATTATTTTACTATAGTAGTTCTTCTTTACTTTATTTAGTAGCTAAATTACTAAATAACTAAGAGGTACTAGCGTAAGAGGTAGAGAGGGTAATCTAGGTAGTAATACCTATAGCAGTAAAGAAGAAGTTATATCTTAAGTAGACTAAGGAACTTAAGTAGTTAGTTTTATAATACTATTGTTATTCTTAGATCTATCTTATAGAGAGAAAGCGTTTTAGTCTATTAGGGAACTAGTGTTATTACTTAGGCTAAAAAGTCTAGAGGGTATCTAGGTTATAATTTTAGATACCTTTAGGAAATCTAACACCTTTACAGCCTCTTACTATTCTTTCTTCTAGTTAGGTCTATTATTCCTAAATAGCGTAATTAAGATCTATCCTTCCTTAGGAATGTTATTATTTATAAAGTTAGCGCTTATATAGTTAAGCTAATTCTTTTTAGCCTTAGTAATAGAGGTAGTAATTAGGTATAATAAGCCTATATAAAGGAAGCCTTACACCTAATTAAGAAACTTAAGCCCTAATACCTAGAGAGGAATATTAGCGTTACCTAGGTTAACTAGAGTTACTTATTAGCCTATAACTTTATACGCTATTACTAAGATATCTTTATATACCTTTTTAGTACCTTATAAAAGAACCCTTATTTAGTCTTTAGCTCCTTTCTTCTTCTATTAATTATTATAAAAGTATAACTAACTACTTCTCTAGTTAACTATTAGACCTAAGTAAATATGTTTATTTTAAATAGTTATACTTATATAGAAAATTAAAAGGTTAGGATTATCTATTAGTAAAGGCTATATATTTTATAGTTCTAACTTACTAGTATAGAAGGCTTTACTCCTAACGATAGGCTAAGTAGTAATAGCTTTAGCCTTACGTAGGCTTTAGACTAAGTACATAAGTCCTATATAAACGTCGTTAAGTTTAGGCGAAATTTTAGCTTTAAGGGTGCTAATAAGGTTATATAGGCTAGCTATAAGTTATTAACAGTATAAAGGAGGTATCTATTTACTATATATATTTACTATAAGTAGCTAGTTTTTAATAAGGTCTTCCTAAGTTAAAATATTATCTATACTTATCTAAAGGCTAGTATTAGTAGGTAAGAGTATCTTTAGGTTAGCTTATAGAAGCTATAGAGGATTTTAGACTAAAGTGTTAGTAACATTAATATAGCTAGCTTATTCTTAATAAAACTTACTTATAGTAATTATCTTTAGTAATAGGATTAATTAAGTTACTTCTATTATAAATAGAGAGCCTTTCTTATAGAGGTCTTCTATCTTCGCTTTACTAAGCGTGTCGTTATATAATATAAACTTTACTATTATCTCTAGTAGTTATCTTTACGTTAACTATGTTTATAATAATATTTATAGATTTAATTAACTTTATAAGTTCTAATAAACTTAATGTGTTACTATTAGGCTTAAGTTTATTTAGATAGTAAAAAGGTAAAGTCTATAAGAAACACTTCCTTAATAATATTTCTAGTAGATATAAAACTTAAGGAAAGAAATAAAAAGGAATAAAAAAACGTAATCTCTACCTTTAATTATCCCTTTTAAAAGTAAAGAAATAGAGATAGCTTATAAAGAAAAAGGTATAAGGTATAGTTATATAGAAGGTAAAAAAAGTAAAGTTAGTAAATACGTAAGTTAATAAAGGAAAAATCTACCTACTTCCCCTTACTTCCTCTTACGTAATAAATTTACCTTTACTTTTCTACTAATATTACTAACCTACTAGTAATATCCCCCTTTTTTTTTTCTTTTTTATTATTTAACCTATCTAGTTAAATACTTTTCTTATTTCTCTATTTTATAAAGATTTTCTTTCTATAAATAAAGAAGAAAAAACCTCCTTTTACCTAAAGCTCTCCTTATTAATAGTATAGATCTAAGAATTACTACCTATAACTATAGCTAATTATAGCTTCTTAATTAACAGTATTAAAAACACTAATTAACCTTATCCTTACGACCTGCCTACTAAGTAAATCCTCTAGCTACTTAGGGCTAATACTAAACCTATACCTTTAAAGAAGGTAAATAACTTACCTCTATATATGTCTCTTACAAACAATTAACTTTAGGTATATCTATATAGTCTCTTTTTTTTCCTCTTCTAACTGTTATTAACTTTACTTATAGGCTGCTACTTTACTAGTCTAGATACTTCCTAATATCTCTTAAAATAAGTACTTTAAGGTTACGTTTATTCCTTAGATATAGCTAAACAAACCGCCTAGTATTATATAATTAAACTTCTAGCTTAAATACCTTAGCCTAAGAGACTACAGTTATATATATTTAAGAACTAAAGGTTAAAGTAACCTTTATTAATAAGTCTTTATTTATTACTTTATAGCTACTATTTAAGGTATATAGATAGCTAAGGTGTTTAAATACGTTACTACTATATATAGTTTCTTTATTTAGGCCTATAGAGGTTATAATACTATACCCTATAGCTATTATAAAGAGCATACGTACGTAACTAAGAATAAAGAGACTAGTGCTTAGGTTTACAAGCTATATTTTAAGTGTACATCCCTCTTAGGAACTCCTTACGCTAATTACTTTTACTATAAGACCTAAAGCTTCTACTCCTATAATAATAAGAGTATTTACTAGCGTTATAGTTATAGTATTAAGAAGAAGAGAAAAAAGAGAAAAAGCAGTAAGTTTAATAGACTCTCTATCCCTAACTCTAGGATCCTAATAACTAAAGGTATAAGCGCTATTAATTAATTTAACTTCTAATAGTTCTTTAAATAGAAGCACCTAGCTTAGGCTATAGAGTTTAAGCCTAGCGTATCGTTTTACTACGCTTATTACCTATTTACTCTTTAATAGCTAATACGCTTTACTACTAAGCAGGTTATGTCCTCTTTAGGACTTTAACTAGTTAAAAAGACATAAAATAGGGAAATAAAACTTTAGAATTAAGCTTTTTTTACTCTTAAAGTAAATAATAAAGGAAATTATAAAAATAACGGAAGAATAGGTCTAAGAATAAGTTAAAGGAAAGGGTCTTATAGATAAATAGTCTTTAATAAAAGAAATTATATGTCTTTTAGTTCTTCTATCTCTATATAGTCTTTACCTTTCTCTATACTTATGCTAGGTATTACTACTTCTAAAGTCTGTTATTTTACCCTTTTATATGCTACTTTAAGGTCTACTAAATGCTATTTAAACCTTATAATAATAGCTTAAAAGGACTTATCCCTATTCTTTTCCCTAGGTAATAAGGGTTCCTCTACCTCTTTATCTTTAATATTGTCTTCTTTAAGTTATTCTTATCTAAACGTAAGGAAGACTTTTATAATATTTTATTCTAAATTAGATCTAAGAATCTCTAGATTAATAGGTTCCTAATACCTATTAGGTGCCTTAAAAAATTTTTATAGTTAGTTACTACTAAATATTTTCCTAATAACTTTATCTCTAGATAATATTACTAAACAGTATAACAGTATATTAAAGGCCTAAGATAAAATCTTAAATAGTCCTTACTATTAGTAGTTAAGCTTTGTAATTATAGACTTATTAATTAACCCTTTAACGTTAAACACTAAGACTAAGTCTTTTACTTTAAGTTGCTTTTCTTACTAGGTATAGGTATATCTCTTATTATAATATTCTATAGCCTTTTAATATTATATTACTATAGCTTTCTAGGCTTTATTATAATCCTTATTAAGCTAAAGAAAGGCTTATAGTTTTATTTAGACCTCCTCCTTTCTTATTATAACTAAAGCTTAGTCTAAAACCTACTACGTAGGTGTAAAGGTCTTAATTAGAGTAATAGCTTTATATCTATAAATTAAGTAAAAAAAGCTAAAGCTAGTAGGGAAATAAATACTAGTTTAATTTATAAATAGGGTAGTAAAGAGATATAGCTAGGGATTAAGTTATATACCTTTAATAAAAGTTAAAAGCGTATAGGCAATAGGTTAATATCCTATTTCTATAGCTTTATTAGCTTTAAGGTTATAGGCTAATATAACTCTCCTCCTTATACTATACTTTTTATTAAATTAGATTACATGCTTCTTATTTTTAGGTCCTCTATTAACAATTAATTCCCTATATAGACTATAATAGCAGATAATCTCTTCCTATATAAATTTAGTAACACCCTTTAAATTAGCTTTCCTTAGCTACTAGGCTTTTAGCTAACCTATTATTAGGTCTCTTAACTTAACTAAGTAGTATTTATTAACGCGTTATATATCTAGGGATACTTATATAAATAGTAGACCTTTAGGGGTAGTATAAGTTCTCTTATTATTAACTTACTATCCTTATTATAGTTAACAGTTAGGGTAGGATTTAACTGCCTCTACTACTTTAGTATATATACTATCTTAGATATAACGGTCTATAAGCCTCTTTACTATAGCTTCTCTACTATAATAGCTACTTTTAGTATAGGTATTTATAATAAGGTAATAGCGTTATTTATAGTTATTAACTACTTATTATAGTGTTAGTTTTATTACTATTAGCTATATAAAGAGTAAGTAGTCTTATAGAATATAGTTTAAAGCCTTACCCTTAAATCGTTAGTACTAGGTAGTATAAACTCCTAGCAGTTATTATTATGTTAATAAGTAGTACGTAATCTACTTAGACTTTATTAAATAGGTCTATAAATCGTCTAAAACAGTAGAGGGTATTATTAGGAGGTAATTAAGGGAGTTATTATTATTTATATAAACCTCCTCTATTTTTTTACTATTACTATATAACTATACTTCCTTAAAGAAAGATCTAGTCTCTATATTAGTAAAAAAGATTTATAAATTAATTTAGTTATTAATTTCTCCTTCTACTTCTTTATCTAAAGTATCTAAAGGTCTTTACGGTTTTTATAATAATCTATCTACTATAGTATTTTAAGATCCCCTAATATAGTAGACTTTAAAGTTAAACATATAGATCTAAGTAATCTATTAAATAACTAAGGCATTAGGAAGGTTAGTAGTAGCGCTATTAAGTTACGCTACTAGCGTTTAGGTATTAGTCTCTAAGATAAAGTGTCGGCTGTATAGGTAATTACAGTAGCGTTTTAAGGCCTTTAGGACTCTATAAAGTTCCTTTTTCCTAGCGTTATAGTTAAGCTTTACACTAGCCTATATCTTACTCTTAAACCTTATAACTACTTACTTATTACTAATAAATTAACTTAGTACTTCTCTTTATCCTTTACTACTTATATCTACTATAAGGTAAATAGTACTACCTTTAGGACTATAGTTAATTAAGATAAGTATAGGAGCTATAGTTAGCTTAGATTTAAGAATGTCTATTACGGCTTACTATTTTAACTCCTATATAAAATAGGTATTCTTTTATAATAATATTATAAGGGGGCGTATAATTATTAAAAAGTCCTTAACCTATATTTAATAGAAGGATATAATACCTAAAAAGAACCTAAGATTAGTAATATCTTTATAAGTAAGCTATTTATAGATCTTAATTATCTTCTTTTAGTTAGGGTGACGTCTAGAAGTTCTATAAATATAGCTAATAATTATTACTATAGTTTAGGCCTATTTAGACTTAACTACTACGACTGTGTAACCTATAAGCTTTAGGTTTACTAAGACCTTATTAATATTAATTAAATGCTTAAAAACGAATCTATAAATACTAAGATAAGTTAAAAGCTCTATATTATTATATATAGAAGTAGGTCTTTAAATTATAATATCGTTAAGGAAAGCTTTATAATATATTAGGATAAAGTTATAGAGGATCTAAATTATAATACGTATAAATTAAGCGACTAAGTTTATAGCTCCCTAAGGTAAAGTATAGTATTAAAGAAGGCTAAGAGGGGTAGTAAAAGTCGTTATGTCTCTACTTATTATAGCTAGAGGGACTTAGTTATATCTAGAGAAAATATTAATTAGTAATAGTAGTTTATATATTATAAAATCCTTAGTAAAGTTATCTACTATTAGTAGTAATATAGTATCTTATAGTGTTAGCTTATTAACCTTTATTACTAAATTAATAAGGCGTATCTTACTATCCTTTTTCCTAACTAGAAAGAAAGGGTTATAATAAGTAGCATAACTTCGCTTAAGTGTATTACGTTTAAGTTAATCCTTTAAAATCTTAATAACCTCCTCCTCTAAAGCTTATAGGATAGAAATACTTTTTAATTACTAAGCCTTATAAGGAATAGTCTTAATAACTTATAGAGAGGTAATAGAGGAATATACTTAACTATAATAGGAGAATTCCTAGGCTAATACCTTCTTACGCGCTATTAAAATAGCACTTAAGAGTTTCTTCTCCTATAGTAGTAGATAGTCTACTATAGCTAAAATAGCTTTTAGTTAATCTTTTATTAATTAAAGCCCTTTTTTAATATTTAAAAACTTTAGTGTAATTAGGTTTATAAATAGACTATTAAGATTAGGTTATAAGTTCTTTTTTACTTTCTCCTAAGCCTTTAGCTTTTACTTTAGGTTACCTTTAGGTATTAATCTATCTAATAGTACGTTATCTACTAAAATAATCTTTTTATCTTTAGTCTTATATATTATATAGACTTCTTCTATTAGTTAGTTATTATTAGGCTTAGCTTGCGAATTAAGCGAGAATAAAAGGGGTGTAGTTAGTAAGTCTTATTACTAAAAGAGATAGTTAATATAGGAAACTATTTTAAAGCCTTTATTATAAGGAGTCTTACTTCTTTATTTCTACTTCTTTTTTAATTTCTTTTTCTTATTAGGTTTATAAATATAAAATTAAGAGTTAGGAGAATAACTATTATAAGATTCTGTGTGTTTTATAGCCTTTAAAATTATCTTATAGATTTATTATAGGTTTAGTTATATTATAGCTTTAACTATTACTTCTAAGACGTTATTAAAAACTTCTCTATACTTATTAAATACTACTATAACCTCTTTATTATTCTTAAGCTAGTTTATAATATCGTTAGGTATTAGTAGTGTAGTGTTAATATAGTTTAATTGTATTATTAATATATTATTTTATATCCTTATACTATTTAGGGTTATATTAAGCTCTTTTTCTTCTTTAACGGTGTTAATGCTTCTTAGAAAGACTAGGCTACCTGTTGTATTAGGATTTATAACAGAGGCTACTATTTCTCTTCCTTTATAGGAAGTAATCTAGACTATTTAACGCTAAGGAAATAATTTATATTAGTAATAAAGTCTAAAAACCTAATAGTTAAACCTTTAGTGTAGAATAATAGGGGAATGTAAATCTTAGTATTTATAGACTAAAAGAGCCTTATAATCTAGTTTTAAGAATACTCTAAAGATATATAAGTCTTTAAGATAAAGGGTGTACTAAGGATAAGGTCTTTATTATATATACTTTCTAAGAAAATAAAAAAGCTAATATTATTAATATAGTTGTCTCTTAGGTAGACGTTGTCTATAATTACGCCTAAAAATTAAATATAGTAAGTCTAATTAGTAATACCTTTAATCCCTAGGTTAGTCTTAACTATATTATCCTATAGGCCTATTTAGTAGATAAATAATTTACTTATAAGATTAATTACTAAACTACTATTAAGAATTCCCCTTACTAAGATATTATAGGAGTTACGTAGTGTAATAGTAAGCTACTAATAGGTTACTATAAAGTTATATACTATAATACGTTAAGATATAGTAGTAAGAGCTTATTCTAAATTAGGGTTAATAGCGTTTATTTCTTTAAAGACTATATTAATTAAATTAACCCTAAAGTTAGTAGATTAGGTCTATAAATGTTTTAAAGTATTAGTTATTATAGGTTATAACGTTATAGGGTTAGGTAAGAAACCCCTAGCTTAGTTCTATCGTTTTATATATCCTTAAATAGCGCTATTTTAGCTCCCTACCTTATTAAAATACTATAAAAGGTGTTTATCTACTATAATAAAAATATTATAAGCTTCTTTTATAAGCCTAGCTTTATAGTCTGTTATAGTTACCTTAGCTTACTAATAAACTATATTATTATATTTAGGCTAAGCCTATTAAAGGAAATCTTTAGGTATTAAAATCTTATTATTTGTTTGCTTATATATAATCTCTTATATAAGGGTTTAGCTTCTTTATATACTAAAGCCTTTAAAAGGAGAATAAGAGTCTAGAGGCTTCTCTATTTTTAAAGTTATTACTATATTAGGGACTTCTTCTTACTAGTCTTTATTATCTTCTACCTCTATTACTCTATTAGTAGTATCTAGTTAAGGTTACTAAATGTTTAGTAGGTTAATTAGGCGTACTTTATATTAGGAGTAAGTACTATGGGGCTTACGTTAATAATTAGAGGTCTTAGTACGCTTTGCTATATAGATGTCTTTAGTATGCCTTTACAAAGTAGTAATATAAAAGGAATCTAAATAGTCTTTTATAAAGGTAACCTCCTTAACTAAAGTATAATTTATAGACCTATCTTATAGTAATCTAGTAGTAGCATAAGACTTATGCCTCCTAATATCGCTTTTTAGTTTAGGCTAAAAGTTATAATATATAATATAGGTTACGTTAATAATAAATTTAAACGATTCCTTATAGGTAAGGATATAATAGAAGATTATCTTACTATTAGGCTATATCTTTTACTAGCCTTTAATAATAATACTAACCTTAACTATAACTTTAGGATCTTTAATGCTACTAATAAACTAGTAGGGAGCGTTATAATAGTAAATATTATAGGTAATATAGTAGTAGGCCTTATTATATCTAAAAACAATATATACTATAGATTTATAAAACTAATAGGTGCTATTAGTATAAAAGGGATTATAGTATTATTATTATACGCCTTAGTAGTTCTAGTAGCTACTATAACCTCCTCTACGTTTATACCTATTTCCTCTTCTATAATAATAACCTCCTCTATAACTATAGTTATTATTACTATAGGTCTAAGAATATCCTTATTATTAATACCCTTTTATTATAAGGTTAAGGTTTCTAATATTAAGAGTTATAAAGCTATTAGGCTAGGTAATCTAATTAACTAGTACCTAAAACTTTACCTAAACTTCTGCCTTATTAACTAAGAGGTCTTAGAAGTTATTTATAAGCGCGTCTATAGTAGAGGTAATAGCTTAACTAATAGCAGTATTTGCTTAGCTATTTAACGTCTTAGTAGCTAGGCTTGTTTTATTAACTTATAGTAGTAGCGTAATAGGCTTTAATTTAACTTACTTAGTTAACTATTAGAGGGTAAGCTAATTCTTAGACTATTAAACTAGTGTATCTTTAACGCGCGTCTAGCTCTTCTTAAGTACTTTAGTTACTTTATAGCTAAAGGTCTTAGTAACAGCCTATATAGCTTACTATAAAAAATAGTAAAAAATAATATATATAAGTTCTAAATTAGCTAGCGTAGTGTTACTATAAGCCTTAGCTTTATATTATAGCGTTTAAATTATTAATAGAAGGGTTATTATACTACTAGGATTATTATCTTTAATATAAAGACTATTAATAAGGTTCTATAACTCTTTATTAGGGTTTTAATAAGTCTTTAGGTCTACTAATCTAAAGACCTTTATTAATTAAGCTTTAGTAGCATCCTAAAAGACTTATCCTATAGTAAAGGATTCTATAGCCTTAGTGAAGTTAGGGGTGCTATATATATAAACTTCTTTAATCTTATTAGCTACGCTTTTCTAAGAGAGAGACGCTATATTATTATATTTATTTAAGAAGTTAGATATATTATTACCTTTAAACTTAGGAGCTCCTATAAAGTAAAGGGTTATAGGCGTAATAGTTAGTTACTTATTAATTAACTAGGCTAGTTAGAGGTAATTAGTAATAGTTATTATATACTTTATAAAGGTATCTATACTATTAGTAGTTATAGGTGTAGACTTAGGAGAAGAACTTTGCTTTAGAGGACTTTGTATACCTCTATTATTAACCTCCTTTAGGTTAAGAGCTCTTTACTATATCGTATTAAAGCTTATACCTATAAAGAGACTAAATATAATATTCTTACCCTTTAAGGAGCTATCCTCTAAGTTAGGGTTAACGTAAAAGGGGTTAGATATCTTAGATTATATCTAAGAAAGGTTTAAATAGTATAGGAAATATAGTATAATTATTATTTCTTATTAATAGTAATTAGCTACTAGTTTATAGCTTATTACTAAATAATAACTCTATCCTTCTTATATAATAAGTTAAGTAGACGTTCTTTAGTCTTTAGCGTATAGCGGCTATATAACTCCTTATTACTTTTAGTAGCTATCTTATATATCTATTTTACTCCATTAATATCTCTTCTTATTTCCTTACTCTTATTATTATTTATTAGTTTTAACCTAACTAGTACCCCTACTACACTTATTAGCTTAGTAAGACTACTATTATTTCTTATTTATATTAGTATATTTTAAATCTAAAAGTCTCTTACCTAACTAAAGGGTCTCCTTTAGTTCTTAACAAAATGTAAGTATATAAGGGATAAAGGGATATAAGAATAAGTAATACTTATCTAGGCTAGCTATTCTTAACTCTTTAAGGGAGGTCTTTAGGGTCTCTAGTATTCCTACCTTAAGATACTCTAGTTCCTAGCAATATTCTTATAGCGTATCCGCTTAAAGGTGCTAATAACTTCCTTAGGTTCTTCTTTAGGAATTATTATAAGTAGTCTTACTATATACACTAGACAGGTTAGTTAGTAGGCAATATACAACCTAGTTAAGTAAAGAGAGAAATACTTTAGTAGGATATATAGAGCTAATAAAGGGATTTATAAACCTAATTCTTTATAGCGTAATAGTATGTAGCTTTTATACTACTCTATTAGAAGTTATAGGTTACGTAAAATTAGTACTTATAGTTACTAAATTTTATCCTAATATCTATAATAAAGGTAATACGTTTTATATTATATTATTTATTAATTTATATAAGCTATGTAAAAGGGTTAGATTACTCTCTAAAGGATAGATCTCTACTATCTTAAAGGATAGAATCTGCTTTTAGGTACTATTAAGAAAGCGCTAGGCCTACTAGCTAAGAAGGCTAAAGGAAAAGTATAAAAACTACACCTACCTCTAATAAACTCTAATTGTAGTAAAGCGTATATTAATTAATAAGTCTTTTAATTCTTAGACCTAATCTAAAGAGAAAATCTAAAAAGACGAAGTATTAATAGAGAAATTATAAAAATACTAATATATATAAAAGTAATAAGCTTATAGTAACAACTGTGTATTAACTGTCTCTATGTCTGCTATCTCTATAACGACTATAAGGCCTTTCTACTTATAGACTCTATTTTTACCCTGCTGTTTTAAGCCTTAACGCGAGACCACTTTACCCTATCACATTACTAAGTTACTAAAGTAATTAGCTACCTTATAGTTAGAATTAATATACCTAGTAATATTTATAACTAATTTTATATAGACCTATTACGTTATACTAAAAGTAACTTTTTACTAGGCTAGAAAGCTTATAACGCGTAGCCTTTCTTCCTAATAGAAGATAGTAAAAAAGAATAGTATATTATAAAAATAATTAGTATATAATAGTGTAGTAAAGGAAAAATAAGAATATACTAGGTGTTAGTATATTAGGAGGGTTTTACTAAAGCTATATAGAAACCTATTAAATTAGTTAAGGATACTATAGCTTTAGATTTTTTCAAAGAGAAGTATAAACCTATTAACTATTAGTATAATAGGTTTACTATCTCTTTTTAGAGATATAAAGAGATAGTATATAATATGAGGTATATAACCTTATATAAAGGTATATCTTATAGAAGTAAGAATATAAGATATAAAGGGGTAGAAAATATAGATAAGATATAAGGATATATATAAAGTAAAGAGACAATAATAGTTAGATTGTTACTATAGGAGTTACTTACTTAGAGAGAGAAGAGAATAGAAGATAGAACTAGACTAAACAGTCCCCTATATAACTATATCTAGCTTACTAGAATATTCTATACTAACGTAAGCTGCTTAGAAATCAGAACATTATACGTAACCTTTAGTTACGTAAGATAATAACTCTAACTTAAACACGTTAACCTAGATAGAAGAAGAGAGAAGGAATAAAGCTAATCTTACTCCTCTAACTATCTTCTAGAATCTTTAGTTAATTACGTAATCATACTAATTACGTAATCAGTATATATATTAATCTACTAAACTAGTAGATTATAAATATATATATATATTACGTAATACTCCTTATAATAAAGGAAATATAACGTAAAGTAGAAGTATTAAGAGTTAGGATAACTCTTACTTCTAATATTAACGTTTATAATAGAGGTAATATATATATATAAAGAAAGATAAGAATATATAATAAGTAAATATGTAATAAATCTTTATTAAAAGGCTGTAGCTTATAAAAAATAATTAGGCTTTATAAGGTAAGTAATAAAGCTATATAGAATAAGTATATTTAGAATATACTAAAGACTTCTCTACTAAAAGTCTTTTAGCTTAGGGGAGGGGCTATAACTAAGGTTAGTAGTAATAAAGTTAATAAACTAGGGATATAAAGTTATTATAAGAGTTATATAAAAAAGAGAATAAAAATAATACTTACTTTCTTAAGAGAGACTAAAATCTCCTTAACTATAATAATAAGGCGTTTACCTTAAGTAGCTATAAGATTACCTAGGTAGGAAGTAACCTTACTATATATAGCGTTAGTAGTAGTAGTAGTAGTAGTAGTAGTTATAGTAGTAGTAATAGCTAAGAAAGAGAGAGTAAGTATAGTAAGTATAAAGGGTATATTATTAAATATACTATAAGTATACTTTTTATATATCTTTTTAATACTTTTCTATACCTCTTACTTTAAGTTAGTTATAACCTTTTAGGCTTTAATAGCTAGTTAGAAGGAGGTATACTTTATAAAGCTAGGGGTAGTTAGGGTAGTAGTATAAGTAGTAATAGATATTACCTTATAGAGGCCTAAAGAGGCCTTAGGGATTTAAGTTATATTAGTAAGGTATAAGATTTATATAAGTAATAAGAGACTTATAAGTTAGTAGCTATAGTTAGACTACGTATAGAAGAAATAGTAGTGCCTATAGGTACTAATATTCTTTATATAATAAATAGTAGTAAGGTTATATATAAGGTAGTATATATATAAGAAGTAAAGGTATATATAAAGGAAAGTTAGTATATAGGTAGAAGTAGTAGTAGGAGTAGTAAAAGTAAAAGTATTAACGTAGCGTCTTTTTATAACTAAAAAGCTATAGTTAGCTTTATTAGCTTTATTATTTTTATTATTTTTATTATTTTAGCTAGGTTAGTTAACTTATGTAATATACTTACTAAAGGAAAGTAACTTATAGTAGGGGTAGGTAACTAAGGCTTAAGGCCTAAAGGGGTAATAAAGTTAAGAACCTTATTATCTTTAGGGGATAGGGAGTAGCTAGGGATAGTAAGAGGCTATCTTATAAGTTAGTAACTAATTAGTAGGTATATATATACGTATATATAGGCCTACGTAAGGATTAGTTTACTTATAGCTATTATAAATTATCTAATTTTTATAATTAATAACTAGTAATTAGTAAAAAGATAATAAAAGTAAAAGGAAAGTATAGTTATATATAGGATAAATACTTAAAATATTAATAAAAGGCTAGTAAAAGAAAGGAAGAAAAGAAAATAATAAGCCTACTAGCTTATAGGATTATTTAGTAGGTAATTTCTTAAGATATAGTATGTAACTATTAAGGGCTAGTAAAGCTTTATAGTATAGGAGGGGAGTATATATTATAGGCTACGTTATAATAAGTATAGTTAGTTTAGTACTTACTATAACTTACTATTACTTATAACTAGCTAAGAGGGGTATATATATATAATACGCATAAGATAAATACTTATATAAACTATACGTTATTTATACTTCTTACTTTCTCTTCTTAGCTTAGATAAATTATATTAAGTTACTATACGCCTATTATAAGGTAATATAAACCTATTATAAGGGATAACTCTATAAGTAGATTTTTATTATAAAGCGTAAAGAATATAGATAAATATATAAGAGAATAACCTATAAATTAACCTTTATAACCTAATGATTTTAGTAATTAATAGTCTAATATACGTTTTTATAATAGCTAAAGTACCTTTTTATTATAATAAAAACTATTAAAAAAGTAATAATTCTATACTTAAAAAGTAATTAGCTATTATAAATTAACTAAATCTATAGCTATACTAAAGATAGTAAGATATAGGCGTTTATTAACCTAGAGGTAAAGTCTTTACGCCTATTAATTACTACTAAATTAGTATTACTATATAAAGTTAATATATTCAACTTTAATAAGAAATACTAACCTATTATAAGTAATAGGCTAAGTAGCTAAGCTATATAATTTAGTATAACTACCTTAAGGACTATAAATATCTTAGTAAAAGGAAAAGCTAAGTAACTAATAGACCTTAGCTATAAATACTATAAAGTTTTTAAGCTTAAGTAGGTGTAGTACGCTAAGTAAGTAAAAAAACGTATAAAATAAAAGAAGTAATTTACTAATATAAAAGAAGTTATTTACTAATTAGTTATAAACTTCCTTTTTACTTAGTATTATTACTTTAGTAAAAACCTTATATAATAAATAACTAACCTTATAAACGCTATAGGTATTAACTAATATAAGAAAAACGTAATATCTAGTAGTAAATATAAGAAAGTTTATAAAAAAGCTATATAAAAACACCTTATAATAAAAAAGAAAACTAAAGTATAGTTAACTAAGTAAGGTAATATATATAAAGCTCTTAAGTATATAGAAATAGTAACTTTATTATACCTAAAGCTTTAGTTTATAAAGCTTTAATAAATTCTTTAGTAAAGCCTATTATTATTATAAATAAATATATTTACTATAGTAAAAGCTATTAATATAAATATTAATTATCTAACGTAAAGTAAAGTACTAAAAGTAGCTTATAAAACCTTTAAAACTATAATTAATAATATACTATAAGGCTAAGCTAGCTATAAAGCTTTTAGCCTAACTACTATAACTAAACATTTATATAGTAGCTATAAATATTTACTATATAAAAAAGTAATATTACTAAAAGAATAGCTATAGTAATAAATTATACTATAGTAATAAGTATAAAGCCTATAATAGATTTTACTACCTAAGTAAATACTAGTCTATCTTAAAGAAATAGCGTTTTCTTTACTAATATAAAAAAAAGCTATAACTTTAGTAGTAAAAATAGAAAGTTAAAAAGTAACTTAATAATTTACTATATCTTATAGGAAAAGTATAAAAGATTTACTAATAAGAAGAGTAACTATATAGTTACTACTAAGTAATAGTACTTATAGCTTTTTACTTCTTACTACTAATATATATACTAAAGGAGTTAGTACTACTTAATTTAGAAGTAACTAATTACGTATTTAATAACTTTATATAGTTTAAAGACTTATATAGTATAGCTATAAAAGATTACCTTTAGGTAGGTATAAAGCCTATAGTAATTAAAGGATATAGAATAACTAAAGTATATATAAAAGGTAATAATAGATTAGTAAAAATACACCTTTATAAAGTAATCCTTTACTATAACTTTACTATAAACCTTATCTCTTTTAACTAACTAAAAAAGATAGGTATTTAGTAGGATACTAGCCTAAGAAATAACTACCTTTATTAATCTAACTACTTATTATTTAGGTATAGTACTAAAAGAATAATTAATATATACTTAAATACTACTTTATTATAGAATTTAATAATATAGCTATATTTATCTTATAAAAAAGTACTAATAATATACCTTTAGTACTATAAAAAAAGTACTACTATACTATAGTAATATAAAGAAAACCTATATATAAAGATATAAAGCTATAGTACTTCTAGCTTAGGTATTTAGGCGTAGCAGCCCTCTACTAATTAACTAACGCTACCTAAAGAGTATAAATAACTAGTAGCTATAGTATAATAATCTATAAATATATAGCCTATAGACTTAGAAAAATAAAGCGCTAAGTGTAGTAGTAGCCTTATAAGAGTGTAAATATTATAAAACCTAGTAACTAAATAGTAATTAACTTCTATATATTTAATAAGAGGTATAGTAGATATACCTTATAGATACTTATTAGTAACTATATATTAAGAATATTATAGGATTTCTATCTATAAGACTATAAAAGTAATATAATTAACTAAATACTATATAAATTCCTTATATATCTTAAGAAGAATTATAGTATATAGGTAAAAGTTATTAAGACTAATAGGGAAATACTTTATTATAAGTAAGTAATAAAGATAATTACTACTTATAAAGTAACTATTAAGTACTTAGTGCTAAATACCTAAGCTTAAAATAAAGTAGCTAAGTGTATTATAGTAATTATCTACCTTAAGGTAAAATATATAAAAACTAATATAAAATTACCTAAAGCTTTATAGCTAAAGATATATATAGTAGTAATATACCTATATAACTATATACTATTAGTAGTTAGGAGGTAGAAATCCCTATATTAAGTATAGTATTTATACTTTAATCTATTTACTAATATTATAAAGCTATATATAAAGCCTAACCTTTTCTATATATAAGTATTAATATAGTTAAAAGTAGGTAATAGATTAGTTAACTTCCTAATAGTTAAGCTACAGCTAGTAGTGCTAGCCCTTATAGGCTAGCGCTAGGTAGGGCTCCTATAGACTAACTATAGGCCGGCCGACTAGTAGATTATAGTATCTCTAGTAGGATCTATAGCTAGGCTAGGTAATCTATAATAGCTACTTTATCCTATAATAAGTACCCCCCTTAGAATAAAATAATTATTATATAGTAATTATATATAGAAAACTAGAAAAAAAAGAAAACGTAATAGCGTTATAAAGTAACGTAGCGTAAAGGTAAAGTAAAGTAGAAGTAAGTAAAAGTAAGAAAACTAAATAATAGTTATAAATAAAGTAGATATTTATAATAGGATAATAGTAAAAGTAACTAATCTAACTATATATCTTAGGCTTTTATAACGCTATTCTAGTAGCTATAGAAAGAGTATACCTAAGCGGTTAATAGTTATTATTATAGTTACTATTATTACTATATTCCTTAGAATATCTATTATTAAAATATCTATTAGTATGTCCTTTACTATATCTATCTCTATAGTTATTAAAGTCTCTATCTCTATTAGTATATTCTCTAACTATATCTATATTATCCCTATCTATATCCTTCTTATAATCCTCTTTACTATCTATATAGTTATATTAACTAATAGGGTATAAATAGTAAGATAGCTAATAAGATAGCTAATAATATGTTACTTAGCTAGGTAGATAATATATAGGTTAATATGTAGGCTAGCTAGGCTAATATATAGTCTAGCTATATAGTTAAGCTGCTATATAATAGTCTGCTAGTAGGCTAGCTAGCTAGGTATATAAATATTTATATAGTTAGACTAGCTAGGCGTATAGGTATAGATATTTAACTAGCTAGGTAGGCTAATAGTATAGTTAGAAGTATAATAGCTAGCTAGGTATATAGGTATATAATTTATCTAGCTAGCTATATTATTACTTTATATAGCTAGATAATTCCTTATAGTTATAGTAATATTCTTTAGTATAAATTAATTTATTATTATCTTTATCTTAGGGATTAGTTTTTACTATATAGCTAATATTATTATATTTCTTATTATCTTCCTTATTATCTTCCTTATTATCTTTCTTATCTAAAGTATCTTAACTATAGTACTAAGTAGCTTTATAATATATTTGTAGTAGTAGTAGTAAGTAGTTATAAAGCTAGCTAACTTACTACTAAAGAGATTAGATTTCTTCTTTTTACTCTTAAAGTTATTAGTACGTATAAGATTTACCTTTAGGTAGGTTACCTCCTCTATATCTAAGGTATAGTTAATATAGCTAGGCTAGTAATATAAGTGCTTTAGTAAAGGTAGTTATAAGTAGTAACTAAAGCTATAGAGGTAGTTAATAGGTACGCTAGGTATATACTAAAAGTAGTGTTAGTAGTAACAGCTTTATATATTTTATTAAGTACTTTAGGTAATAACCTATATATAGATTATATATACTAAAGACTTACTTATTAGTCTTTTACTAAAGCTTTTCTTTATCTTACTAAGCCTAAATTATAGTTATTCTTATATAAAAGGCTTTAATAGCCTTATTAGATTTTATAGCTAAAAAGAAGACTAGTACTACTAGTAATATAGATTACTTACTTATAAATAGGCTAAAGGGTAGTAAAAAGACTATAGAAAGTAATAGTAGTAATAGTAAAGTTGATAAAGGTAGTAAAAGCTATAATAGAGCTAGTAAAGGCAGATTATAGTTTAGTAGATAGTAAAAAAGGGTATTTTAAGATATAAAGTTTTAATAGTAAAGTTAGTAGTAATAGGTATAGTTATTTATATATATATAGTAGAATAACGCGGATTTTAAGGGAAATTAGGTACTATACTTTTAATAGAGCTTTAGCTAGTAACTCTATTACTATTATCTCTTAAGTGCCTTAATTAATAGTAGCTTTAGTAGTAGTAGATTTAACAGTATAATAGGTAAAAAAGAGTATAAAGAAGGGTAGTAAAAGTAAGGTTATTAAAAGTAAGGGTGTTATCTAGAGGGATATTAGCTTTAGCTAGGTAGGTAGTTATTATAGTGTAGGCTATAGGTAAATAACTCTACTAGTAGGTATATATTAGTAGCTAATTAGTAAAGAAATATAGGCTTTTAATTAGTTATAATTAAAAGAAAACTAACTAAATAGCTTCTCTTAATTATAGTTAGTATATTTACTTCTTATTATAAATCTTAACGGTAGTAAAGGGTTAATATCCTATAGTATTATAACGTAGTTATACTACTACTTAATATAGTTAAAAATAGGTAATAGATTAGTTAACTTCCTAATAGTTAAGCTATAGCTAGTAGTACTAACCCTTATAGGCTGGCGCTAGGTAGGGCTCCTATAAACTAACTATAGGCCGGCTAACTAGTAGATTATAGTATCTCTAGTAGGATCTACAGCCAGGCTAGGTAATCTATAATAGCTACTTTATCTTATAATAAGTATATAGCTACTAAGCTTTTACCTTAATAGCTAATATATAACTTAGGCGTAATAAGTAGAAGAAGTTATCCTTATAAGTATAAATTAGTTACTTAATTAGTTATACTTTAAGTAATTTATACTATATATAGTATCCTATTAAGAATAAGGTATTTACTATACGTAATATAATATTAAATAAAAAGGAGACGTTTAATAAGTTAATTAACTACTTACTTAATAAACTATAAGATTAGGATCTTACTACTATTTAAGTGTAAATTAAATAAGTTATTATATAAAGTATACTAACCCTATAGGCTAAAGAAATTAATAAGGAAGAAGGTAATATTATTAAAAGATAGTATACTAAGGCTATACTAAGTAACTATAAAGCTATTAAGAAGAAGTATAGATATTTATAAGTAACTTTTACCACTTAGCTAACGCCTCCTTTATTACTACTAGCTATATTCTTTAGCGCTTTAGTAAAGCTTAACGTAAAAGGTAAAAGTAATAATAATACTATAAAATACTCTACCTTATAAGTAAATACTATAAAAGATTATAATAATAATATTAAGAATTCTACTTTATAAGTAAATATACTATTAATATTAGTAAATATATTACCTTTTTCTACCTTACCTATATATATATTATTAAAAAATATACTCCTCTTTTTTACTTTACCTACTATATATATATTAGTAAAAGATATACTACCTTTTTCTACTTTACCTATTATATATATATTATAAAAAAAACATACTATCTTTTTCTATTTAGCCTATATTTAATATATTAGTAAATATACTACCTTTTTCTACCTTATATAGATAAAATACTTTTAGATATAAGAAAGATATAGACTTTACTATAAGCCTTAGTAAATAAAAAGTAAATATTTTATAAACTTTATTTAGAGTAGCTTTTCTTACTAAGGTAACTTATAAGTAAATAATTAGTAATTTAACTACTATAAAGACTATTTACCTTTATATATAGGTAAAAAACCTAATTAGTACTTATTAGTAAACACTTTATACCCTTTAATTATATAGTAAGTTAAAAAACTACCTATATAAAAGTAAATTTAAAGAAGTAAAAAAAAGCTACTTATATAGCTATAAAGAATTATACTTTTTACTAGTTAACTAATTACTATACTAGAAGTAAAACTACCTATAAAACGTAAGGCTAACGCCTAACTACTATTTAGTAAAGAGGCTATAAAGTAACTTATAGTTTAAATTAACTATAATAATATATAGACTATACGCCTTATTAACGCTAAGATAATTTAGCTATAAATAAAGCTTTACTATATAGATATTTATAACTACTAGCTATACTAAGAAGTTACTAAAAGAAGAATTACTATAAAGTATTAGTAGTCTACTAAGATAATAGTAAATAAAATAATAAAGGCGCTTATAGTATAACCTTTTACTAAATTTATATAGTAATTATATATAAGTAATTAATAGGTATAAATTAAAGTAAATTATATATATAAAATAGAGAAAAATAAATTAAAATAGGAAGTAAATATAGTAGAAAATAATATATAAAATATTAATAATATAAAAGGGAAATACGCTACGTAAAGTAAGGTTAGGCTAGCCTTATTATAGGTTATTACCCTAAAGAATTAAGTAGCTTTAAGGGGGTATATTAAATTTAGTAAAATAGTATAGTAGTATATAGTAAAGTACTAGGGAATCTATAGGTAATATACCTTACTTTATAGGGGAATTAGGCTAATAAGAGGCTATAGATTTACTACTATTTACCTCTTAAGGGATAACTTTATAGGTGAATTTTAGCTATAAGGTAGAAGAATATAAAAGAATATATAAGATAATATACTGTAATCTTACCCCTATAACCTACTAAATTTAATATAGCTATAAAGCAGAAGAATATAGAAGAATATATAAGATAGTTTACTATAATTTTACCCTTATAACCTACTAAATTCAATACGTATATATATAACGTATATAAGATAAATACCTATATAAATTATACGTTATTTATACTTTCTACCTTTTCTTCTTAGCTTAAATAAATTATATTAAGTTACTATACGCCTATTATAAGGTAATACTAGTCTATTATATTAATTACTATACTAAAGGTAAAATTACTTATAAAGCGTAAAGCTAATACCTAACTATTACTTAGTAAAGAGGTTATAAAGTAACCTATAGTTTAATATAACTATAATAATATATAGATTATATACCTTATTAGCGCTAAGATAATCTAACTATAAATAAAGCTTTACTATATAGATATTTATAACTACTAGCTATATTAAAAAGTTACTATAAGAAGAATTATTATAAAGTATTAGTAATTTACTAAGATAATAGTAAATAAGATAATAAAAGTACTTATAGTATAACTTTTTACTAAATCTATATAGTAATTATATATAAGTAATTAATAGGTATAAATTAAAGTAAATTATATATATAAAATAAAATAAAATAATTGAAATATAAAGTAAATATAGTAAAAAATAATATATAGGATATTAATAAGCTAAAAGAGAATTTTACTTTATAAAGTAAGGTTAGGCTAGCCTTATTATAGGTTATTATTTTATAAAGAATTAGGTAGCCTTAAGGGGATGTATTTAATTTAGTAAAATAGTATAGTAAGGTATAGTAAAATACTAGAGAATCTATAGGTAATATACCTTACTTTATAGGTAAATTAGGCTAATAAGAGGCTAAGGATTTACTACTATTTACCCCTTAAGGGATAACCTTATAGGTGAATTTCTACTATAAGGCGGGAAAAACATAGACAAACACATAAGAAAATATACTGCGAATTAACTCCTACAACCCGCTAAATTTAACAGCTACCACTTAACATAGTCGAAAATAGGTGATGGATTGGTTTAACTAGCTAATTGTTAAGCTACAGCTAGCAGTGCCAGCCCTTATAGGCTGGCGCCAGGTGGGGCTCCTCCGGACCAACTATAGGCCGGCCGACCGGTGGATCACGGCATCTCCGGTGGGATCCACAGCCGGGCCGGGTAATCCATGATAGCCACTTTGTCCCGTGACAGGGTAGATATTAGATCTAGTAAATAAACCCTATTAACAGTTATTATTCGCGTCTTAACAGCTATTAACAGCTATTAACAGCTATCAACAGCTATTAACGGCTATTAACAGCTATTAACAGCCCTAGTGTAAAATGCTAGCTATAATTAACTTTGGTAGGCACCCCTGTAATTACCTTTGTTATCTGACATAGGGTGGTCTTGGCAAAATGGCTTAGGACTTTTGAACGGGTCCTCCGTAATAGTTTGAAAAAGGTGGTGGTGTTGATGGAAGGGGATAGATGCGGCATTTTCGGATGTCTCGGATGTAGGGGTGTCTCGTATATAGGGTGGGGTAGTTAATATGATTAATTAGCCCTTACTACGTGCTGATCCCTACCTACCCTAGTGCAGCCTTCCGCTCCGCTAAGATTGTTAGAGTTTTGGGGGTTTATTTCTATTGATTATATGATTGCTAGCCGCCTATACCGCAACAATTGATTGCATCTGGCGATGAGACCGTGCAATGTAGGTATGATAATCCCGCAAACACCCCCTACGACAAACTCTACATTGTGGCGACACAACCGAGAGTACATGACTACAAAAGCCTCCAGTGACTTCACAAGCGGGGGTCTCGGCAATGGTTTCTTGACTGATGTGATGCCGAGGTTAGAGATGATTGGGTCAGTCCCTACGGAATAAGACGCAGCACGGAGCTCTTGTTAGTGTATCCACACAGCAGACTATCAATGGCTTCCATTCGCAACGGAACCCACGGAGGTGTGGAAACTTTAAAAAAAAGCTGGACCCACGCCGTTACCAATTGGTAAGCAGTCTCCGTCGGCGGGGGAGCTGGAGGTCCATTGCACACGTCACTAAGGGGATCAACGTATTTACCCCCTCACGACCCCGGCGGTTTATATATAACTCAACGGCAACGATATTTTCATCACCGCCAACCTACACAGAACTCTCATCGCCGAAGACAGACTAACGGAACCATCACAAACAACGCAAAGCACAGTCTACATATTCCAAAGCCGTCAAAATGCCCTTCACCGTCACTGTTCTCTACCCCAACGAGGCGGATGCCAAGTACGACTTCGACTACTACGTCAACAAGCACATGCCCATGGCTGCCGCCATCTGGAAGTCGTCCGGCTGCACGAGCTGGTCCGCCACCCAGTACCAGGCCACTCCCGACGGAAAGCAGCCCAAGTACTCTTTCGCTGGTATCCTCGTCTTTGAGACCTTTGACGATATCCACAAGGCCCTCACCTCGGCCGAGACCGCCACTTTCATGAAGGATGTGCCAAACTACAGCAACAAGGAGCCCGAATATTTGATCGGAGAGGTCGCCAAGACCACCGCTGCCTAGAGAATGATACCACGAAAGGACGAATATGGAAATAGAGGGGGGCGGCCTATTATGAATCGATGACGGAAAGGTACTTATACCAGATACATACGTTAGATAAGGCTTATTATAGCACGAACTGGAAAGCTTACTCGTTTGATATTATTCGAGTTGAATAACAACACAAAGACAGAGCTCTTGTATCCTAATGACTGACGAGAGACCTATCGTGTGATAAGAATTTGAATAACCATCCGCTTGATCCCAAAGACTCTAATCAACGGCAAAGAAACTCCAATCAAGTATACTGCTCATTGCACCCCAGCATCGCATATTCCAAAGCGATCAATTATTACCCAGGCAGTGAGCTGCACACTCAAAGACCAACGCCACCATCGACACTCCAAGCTGCGCCATTGACAAACGTGCTCTTCATACCGAGCAGGAAGACCGTCACGCCCGCGACCTCCCGGGGGTTCCCAACTGTAGAGGGGCTGGGAAATCCTTTGGGGCGCTAGCAAGATTGGCTTGATGCATTGGTGTATCAATAGCGCCAAGCTTTTACTTGAGTGCGGCAGGATAACCTGGCGCTCCAAGGACGATTCAATTGGGGTGATTGGGGCGAGTAGGGTACGTATTGCGGTAAACAGTTGATGTTAGCGATGGCAGATCCATAAGCGTCCCTTTCTTTTGCAGGAGTAAGAGACAATTAGCCCATGTACATTATTCAGGGTTTACAGTTTAGGGGGGGGTATTCTAAGTTCAGGGGGGGGTATTTAGTAGGTAAAGCAGAAGTTTAGAGGGGGGTTTTCCTAGTAAGGCAAAGTTAAGGGGGAGGTATTAGCAGTAAAGCAGCTAAATTATATAAAAGTCACTACATATAAAATATCTAAGTATTAAGTAATAGGTATAGTAAAAATTTTTTAATTAAGTAACTACTAAATATTACATAACTAAGCTTATAATATTTACTTTAGGCTTAGTGCTAACTTACTCTAAAGATATACTAAACTTTTACTTAGTAAATTTCTTTTTTTTTTCTTTTTTTTAAAACTATATAAACTAGTAAAATAGTAGTAGTAGTATAACTATAGTATTTTTATAATTAATTATTATTATATTTTTAGTATATACTTATAATATTTTAGATATTTACTACTAACTATATTAACCTTAGTATTTCTAATACTACTAATTAGAGTATTAAAAAAATACAAAATATAAAAATATAAATATATGTATTTGTATTTTTGTATTTTAAGGGAAAAATAAAATATATGTATTTGTATTTGTATTTTCCTATATATAAATAAAATACAAATATAAATACATGTATTTGTATTTGTATTTTTTATATTATATTACACTATATATAGACTAGTTATATATA
>JASUDE010000586.1:1403-27235 GCA_034509685.1 Colletotrichum cereale | reverse complement strand
GAGGGAGTGAAATAAGTGGTGATAGTGGTGGTGATGGTGGTGGTGATGGTGGCTCGGATGTGGGGGTGGCTCGGAAGTAGGGTGGGTGGGTTAATGTTGTCATCGCCTCGCTAGCCGCTGGCAGGTACGGCACCGTGTCCGCGGCGACGACCGCGTGGAGCATGATCAGCTCTCTTCCGCATCTTGGGTTCGGCCTCATGGTCGGCATCGCCGCTCAAATCCGCTCAACCACGAAAAACATGTAACAAAGCCAGCATGTCCGGGAAGTCATGAAGTCGTTCTCTCCGCCGGATCCATCAACAAATGACAACAAGGCCTTCCAGCAACGTCATGAAGGCACAGGCCAGTGGTTTCTCGAAAGCGAGGATCACCCTTGATCCAGAGCAGGAGGCTCTGGTCGTCGTCGCGCCATCGGCGGAAGTCGTCGTGGTCGAGGATCCAGCGGTACGAGTCTCGCAGCAGGCCGCCCTTTGTGCGCTCGATGCACGTTTTGTCGTCACGCGGGTCGGTGACATGCAGGTCCTTGAGCAAGTCGCGGTCGCGGTCGGATGTTGCTCCTTCATCGCGGGCCAGTCGGGTCGGATGACGTCAAAAGAGGGCAGAGTACCTACCAAAGTAGATGTCGCGAGCACTGAAACTACCGGAGCCCGAGTGCTGGATGCCGGTGCCGTGTAACTCCGACCGGGTGCTAGGCTCTATCGCTCTGTGGAATTCCCCGCTACCTTCATTTCGAGGCACTGCGTCTGGTGTGGCCTGCCGCTTTCTTGGTCTGTCATCCAGACTACAGACTTGTCGGGCCCGCGGCTTTTTGAGGTTGTCCCCAATTGCATGGACCGACTGGACTATGTAGAATGGCAAGAGCTGGAGCGGCCATTTTCGTTGACCTTGGCGCTAGTCTGATCAGGCAGAGCGAACGACGGCTGACAGATGAGAGGATTTCGCTATGTAACGTGCGCCTGCATCATTGGCTGGATCACTGACCCTGGACGGTTAACACACTGCCCAGTAATTGGGTGACGATTAGGCAATCGGAACGCGCAGCTTGGCCTGCCGTATATGAATCTGGGTAAAACCAGCTGAGCACTGATAAGGATGATTGGGCGACAATAGCCCGTAGCCATGTCTATCCCACCAAGTGTGGCATGGCTACAATACATCGACATGAGGGGCCTAGTGTCAGGCATATAAGTACTCATATGTGGCTAAGCATATGAGGGGAACCTCTCTTTTGTGCACATGGTCCAGTGGTACAATTCCTGCCTGATACCTAGCCAAAGAGGCTGATTTATGCATATATTCGATAGCTCCAACCTAGCGTTGCATTGAAGATGGATTTTCCTCCTCTAAGGTCAATCTATTTCGACTTGTCCCACACTTATCGCAATCTGAAAGGGGGGAGAAGCATATTCTCAATGCAATATTATCATGTACTCAGCTTGTGAGGGGCAAGCGGATGTGATAAGAGGCGGATGCCTGTCAAAACGGTACAGTACCAAACTGTACAAGATACGCAAGGGATAGGGTCGCACCTAATCAGGGCCTTGCAAATTATGCCACTCTTTCGAGTGCAGAAAGCGTAAGCTGAGTGTACTGCACTCTGAGTGAGTACAGTACTGATTAGCTGAAACCTGAAGTTAGAGAAGAAGAAGTCGCACGGTACTGGGCCGTCAATCCAACGGGAGGTTGAATCTGGAAGGATGAGGTCCCTTCTCTGCTCTTCTGTTCGAGAGCCACGTTAAAGACCCGCTTGTGGCTTACAGTCAGCTTAATCCTTTTGGTAGGTGTAAGTACCTCCATCACTAGACCGGTGCACTAACGGGGCCAAGAAAGATAATCAAGCCCACACTCGGATATGGTTCCCAGCCCAAGCCAAAGTGAAGCAAGAAATGGCCGGAGTGGTAGGCCGTCTGCTACGTTTCTACTCACGGGTCTCAGGCAAGCTCCCAATAGGCTTACGAGTACACCCTGTCAGCGTAAGATCCTTGTATTACAGTATGACGTCATACCAAGGAAATGTAGAAAGGGCCAGTTTTCAGAATGCAATTGTTCGTTTGTTTGTCATCTAAAGGCCCCACCCGCACTTCCCTTCAATTCGGCTGTAACTTCCAGAAAAAAAGCTATATAAACGTGTAACCTGGCCCTAAGCAATAAGGCAAACGAAGCCACTTTGAATCCCAAAAACAGACCACCTGCGATCAACATCACCACTAAACTGGGTCTACGAGCCAAACCGACCGATGACAGAGACAGCGATAAAGGTGGCGGCGGAAGAGACGATGAGGAGGAGTGGCTTGAGGGGGAAGAACTTGCTTGGCTGGGACGTCCTCGTGTTGTCCCTGGACGTCCCCGTGTTGTCCCTGGACGTCCCCGCGTTGTCCCGTGACGTGACCGTGTTGTCTCTGGACGTCCCTGTGTTGTCCCAGGAGAGGAGTTGTCCCATGTCAGGGAAAGCCCTACTTTTCACAGCTGATACACGCCCTATCCCTACAGTACACCGTCAAGAGCAGCCACCTGTAGCGATTCCAAGCCTGCTATTCTCTACGATTTGATTATCGCGACTTATAACACGCCTTGTTAATGGTGTCACCGTAATAAAATGCCGCAAGCAGGTTGGGAATAATGATTCCTGTATAAGGTATCTCTATCCTCTAATTGACCCAACGATGGATGAGCAGGACTGCAAGGAGCACCGCCTTCGCTATTTTGGCCATATCCTCAACCTTGTGGCTCCCCATCGCGCAGATGCGCACGGGCAAGATCAGGTTACAGGGATATCTCCGAGGCATCAACAAGACCGCCACCAACGAATGCGAATTCGGCTCCAGAAGGCAGACGGCGCAACACATTATCCTGGAATACACAACCTGGATAGAATAATAACACCGGATGTGGGCTAGCAAACGACGATGCGCATTCACTGAAGCATTCGCTATGGAACGGGATCAAAAGGACTGTTTTGGTCAAGGGTGATTGAAAACCCACCGTCTCGTTCGTGATTTCCGGGTGAATGCGGCGTTTTACGGATAGATAGCCCGGATGCAGGCACAACAGAAGCTAAGGAGGCGAGATCGTTGTTAACATAACTCAACACGCGCATCCCCATATGGCGGGCGGGCTCAGCAGAGGTCTCGCCATGGAAGGCTAGCTTGATCTGGCTCTTGATCTGCCAAGGTACTACTCATCCGGCTACCCTTCCATGCCCCGTTTATAGGGCGATGATGGAATTCCCCCAAGACATTGCCCGAAACCAAAACACCGAGGCCGGAAACAACTAATGGATGCGCCTCGAAGGCTTTCTCTCATCGGAAGACCAAGATAGTGTGTCTCGAACGCCTCTGGCTGGAATGCGTGCCGATTGTCTGGGTGTTGTGGGAAAACCATCCTGAAATTGGATATGCCTTTCCTCCCCATATTACTCTCATCCCCGAGCCTCCAAAGTCTATCAATCTCTGTAAAAGAAATACGATATCCTGTCGCACACGATAAAATTACTCGCGCAATCATTGCGGCGCCGTGGCGCTTCGGTCCCAACTGGTAATCACCGCATAGCAAAAACCATTTGGTCCCGACGCACCGTCGTTATGCGTTCGACCCGGCTATTCCTCCTCACGCTCTGTTCGACGGCGGCGACGACGCTCGCCCAAAGGCTCTCACTCCCCAATACCCCCGGTATTGATTTACAAGACAGTCCCAATTGCGCTGTAGGCAGACCGGCCCCTCAGCGACCGACGGGCTCACCATTGACACGTAATCAAGCTGTCTTGCCTCTTGGCAGGCCTCAACACAACGAACTGCCCCACGACCGACCAGACATGCTTGTGCAAGGATGAAGGGTTTCTCACGAGCGTTCGTGGTTGCGTTATCGTGAGCTGCCCGCTGAAGTATGCACTAGGTAGGAACGTTCAAAGGGTTTCTTTGAGGCAAAGATTGTTTGGTTGATGGCTAGTCTCTAGCATCGCAGAATATCACTTGGAAGGCGTGTAATTTACCCCTGCACGATGGGTTAGGAAATGCAAAAATAACCCGCATCGCGGTCTTCATTTTGCTACCTACACTATCGATCGTCCTTCGGATCATAACCAAGTACGCGCGGCTGGCCTCTTACGGTCCAGATGACTACACTATTCTTGCGGCATACGTAAGTGGGAAACGGTACGCGTGGGAGTAAAGATGATGCTGAACAGGGAACCAAGTTTCTTCTCGTGGGGTACACATCTCTACATATCTATCGTAAGTTTCGAAGGAGATGCTGGTTTCAAGTCGACAGTCTGACATTTACATCAAGTCGAACATAACGGATCTGGGAGAGACCTCTGGACACTCAATGACATACAGATCACCACCTATTTCAAAGTAACTATTGTGTTCCAACTTCCGGTGGCTGGTACCTTTCTTCCACCGGCTTTTCAACTCATCATATTTAACACTATTCTAAACAGATCCTCTACGCCCTTCAAACCTTTTATCACTCCTGCATCGACATGATCAAGGCCTCTATACTCTTCACATACCTTCGAATATTCCATCTCCCGAACGAGAGGGTCCGCATTGCACTCTGGGTGACCATGGCTATCAATCTCCTGAGCGGGCTCGCCTTCATCTTCGTCGGCCTGTTCAGATGCCAACCTATAAGCTTGGCCTGGACATTCTGGACAGGCGAGGCGACGGGGAAGTGTATCGGCATTGTTTCCGTTGCCCTTTCGCATGCAGGCATAAACATTTCATTAGACCTATGTATGCTGATCCTGCCAGCTACGCAAATCTGGGGCATGAACCTGGCGCGGCGCAAAAAGATTGCAGCAATGTCCATGTTTAGCCTCGGTCTCTTGTAAGTGCTCGCAATGCTAATTAACGCCATGCCGTTGCGGCCAAACGAGCAGAGCTGACATGCCATCACCAGTATCACTATTGTGAGCGCCATACGCATCCCTGCCCTTTTAGATTTCCGGAAAGATCCTCTGAACCCGACTGGTGTGTTCAAAAATGCCGAAACTACTAATATTGGGTTGAAAACTCACTAAGTACCTCGTCTAGTTGCCATGATGCCTATTGTCATTTGGTCAGCCATAGAGCTGAATGTAGGAATCTTCATAGCCTGCACACCCAATCTCCGACAGTTCTTCGTCAGGTTCATCCTGGGGCATTCGGAGAAGAAGAAACGCCTTGCACCAGCCACGCTAGGCTACACGGGTGGTTCGAGATCCACGCCCAGGTCACAGGGGCTCAAACAGCAGTTCAATGAACTCGACTCGGTGGATGAAAGCAAGCACAGCTCGCCCTGCCCAAAAAAGCATGGTCAATTTATGAAGTAAAACGAAGAGGTGGTAAAATGAAATTCAGATGGCTGTGGTCTCCATCTACTGCTAAGAGGATTCCATTTCAATAGTCTGCCATTCACCTTCCCGTCACGACTGAAGCGTAACGCTTGGCGCACCATGCGTGACCATTGTTCGTCCTCGTGCCCAGACCGGACGTTCTCCATCCCAATTTCCATGCTCCTCTTCGCGAAGTAATATCCTACAATCTCATAGACCATCGCGGTGGTTATCTGTGACGGTGTCAAAGTCCTCCAGCCGAGTTTCCCAGCCTGCCATGACGCTGTTCATATCCATGGCCGAGCCCCTAAAAAGGACAGGTCCAGGCGGGCTTGATAGGCATCCGCAACTGGTCCTACAGGCAGCGTAGGGGCTCGTCGTCTCCGCTCAACAACTTCAACAACCGCCGAGACGCTGCTTGTATGTTTGCGTTACCAGCTGGCTTTGACCACCTATACTGTGTGAGCTACAATGAACGGATCTACTTCCTCCCCCCGAATCCAG
Source organism: Colletotrichum cereale (assembly GCA_034509685.1). Taxonomy (NCBI): domain Eukaryota; kingdom Fungi; phylum Ascomycota; class Sordariomycetes; order Glomerellales; family Glomerellaceae; genus Colletotrichum; species Colletotrichum cereale. The sequence goes on along the minus strand of JASUDE010000586.1, from coordinate 21,416 downwards.
ATCCTTTTGATTTTGCTTATTACGCTGATGTCTTCCTGCGGGTTGCCATCAACGAGCAACAGGTCAGCCCGTAACCCTCCGCGGACCATGCCACGGTCACCAAGACGGAATGCCTTGGCTGCTACACAGGTTGCTGAGCGGAGCACGTCAAGCGTGGGCATGCCGGCTTCGACTAGCAGGCGCAGCTCCTTGTGTAGACTCTCGCCAAAGGGGATCTGGGATCCTGGAACCAGGTTCGCTGTGGTGCCTGCGCAAATGGTGACGCCGGCATTGTGGAGCGTGTGCACAATCTTCATTGCGTTATCGTAGGTACTATTAGATGTAGTACCAGAGATTGAGTGCTCGACTGAGCCCGGATCCACCACGGTATTAGCGTGTCCGGCACCATCAACATCATAGTCGGTCGGGCTGACCCCATTTGGACGGCCCTGGGTCCTAGTGCTGGTGGCGGTGGCGTCTCTGGAGTCGATGGCTGGCGCGAGCCGTCGCATCATGGCGAGCGTCGGCACAAAGATCTTGTTTTCACTGCTCATTTTGCATGCCATGATCTCGTCAATAGACGCGTCAAGGGGTGCGTGAACGAATACGTCGAAACCGGCAACCAAGGCGCGCTCGTAGGATTGTATCCCGGCGGTGCGGGCGATGGTCAGCTTGCCGCGGGTATGTGCCGCGTCGACAATTGTCTTGAGGGTCTCGTCATCAAACGAGTGGAGGTCGACAGCAACATTGATGAAGTCTGCGCAGTCAGGACCGCTGGCCCTTGCCGAAACAAAGGCCACAGCATCCTCGCGCGTGCGAATAACCGATCTTTCTGGTCCATCGTACAGCTGCGGTTGGTAGTCTCCAGCGGCGACTGCTTCGGTTCCGCAGGTGAAAAGGGTCGGAAGTCTCATCTTGCTGGCGGCATAAACATGCATCGTCTGGCATTGCTGAGTGCTGCTGCTCGTGTCAATGATGGTTGTGACGCCATAGCTCGCAAAAATGCCGAGAGCGGCGTTGGCGTCTTTGATGTTGACGCAAACGTCAATGAGTCCGGGTAAAAGTGAACAGCCGCGGCCATCGACAACAAAGTCAGACGTTTCAGCATCGGAGCCGTCAGCCATGTAATTCTGAACGTTGCCGGCGGATCGGGTGAAGATGACGTTTCCTGGTTCAAGAATGGCCTCGCTATCGAACACAGCAACATTTTTTATGCAAATTTTGGTCATAGCTTGACTTTTCTTGGGCGAGTCTACTTGATATTCGAGCGCTAGGGGACGCTTTATCTAAACGATAGCTTCGCGAACCGGCTTCAGTGTTGTTATTTTGCGTGGTGGGTGCAGATAAAAGAATCCTGGCCCGGCACGGTCTGATCAGGGCTGAGAATTTGGAAAGGATCGCATTGTGATCATGTCAGGCCTCGTATTACTACCAACCCGCATCGCTCTGACACCTATGTAAAGCTATACTTCTTCTTTCCTCACACACACACACAGAGTTTATTACGCCATGGCTAAGCCATAAAGGGCTCGTGTATCTATCTTACATGCTCCCCTTATTGAGTGACTACCCTGGTCTCAGATAAACCCATAAGCAAGATCCATTTCCGTCTGTATCATCTTTGATTACTCTCAATTGTTGCGGTTTCTCGTGGGGTTAGTAGCAGATATTCTTGGAGTCAATTCCCCTAATCGTTCAGGTCCCTATCTTCGGCGGCTGAAGCGAGCCTTGCTTTCGGTGGCACGAGGGTCCGTATGGGGTTAGTCGGTGGCTAGTACTGAATATGTGATGATGCGTAGTTTTCGTCCTGTTTTTGGTTGATCTGTATGTCGAGTCGTCCTATTGCCATGGCAAACTTCACTGTTTCTCTCACAACGTCCATACATGGCGACCAGTCGTCTGGGTCGGAAGCTGTCTTCCTGCCTAAGTAGAACGATAGGTTGCCTCTGTGCGTGTCTGTCCGTTGGATCATCGGTGCGCGTTGTGCTGTCCACTGGGTGCACCAGAAGAGAAAATGCTTAACCGTCTCTGCTGCTTGTCCGCATGCGCCTCTCGTCCTGATGTTGCGCGAATGAGGCTTCGTCGTTGATGGTCGTGGGGATTGTGTACTGACTTAGGTTCATGGATTTAGTCACTTTTGCTATATTTGGTGACTTTTTGGCAACATGCGACTGGCGCTCTAGACGTTTGGGTTGCGCTAGGCTATCCGTGGGGAAGGATTGTGGCGGAATTCGAGGTTTTAACTCGAAAGGGCCGTCTTACTACGGTTATCCAGGTTTCCCTGCAGCCGATCAGCCAACAGGATACATCGGGCACCAATTTAGGAGTGATCTAAGCCTCTCAACCAAGCTCACCATAAGCCAATCATGCCAGACAACCCGTCCGTTCGAAGGTGCTTGTTCGCCCTTTGACGAGCCCCATTCCAAATCCTTGGAGCATGGAATAAAGGAGTATCCGAGTTCCCCATCGTCTTCGAAGACCACCTTCTGTTGTTCCCCAGTGTGAAGTGACTACCGAGTTCCGGCCGTGGACCGCAGCAACAGAATCTGTCGCCACGGGCTGGCGAGTGGCTGCAAACATAGTTGACTACCGTCTCTTCATTCGTACCAGGCTTGAGTCTCCCTATCATCTTGCCAACATGCCTTGCGCGGTGGTCTTTGTGCTCAAGCTTATATCGCTGGCCGCCTTTGTAATATACCTCTTAATCGTTTCGCAGTTGCAGTCGCTGTGCTGAAGTATTTCATTCCTGAGGCGGAGAACCTCGTCGTTCAGTGTCGCAACGCAAGCTTCGAGGTACATCCGGTGTTCGGTAACCTGCTGATCAATGTCCTCTTTCTAAACATATCGAGCAGGCGACGCGGACAGTCGATGCGCTGGCGCGCGTCTCTCAAGCAGCTCGAGTACAAGCTTGGCAAGTATGAAGTTTGCAATATCGACACTCGAGTATCGCCCAGTAGGGGCCCGAATAGCACATATTGCAAGTCCATTGGATCAGAGTGCTCTCTGACTTAACCATCCTGAAGTCATGGGCGCAAAGGTTAGAGACAGCCATGGTGATTCCTAAGCTGGTAAAATTGACAGACGAAGCTTGGATACTTGAACAACAGTGTAGGGACCGTATGTTGTTTTAGCCGAGTCAAGTCAGAGCCGCAGAAAAGGCGATGGCTAAGTAGCAAATGATATAGCTACGTAGCCATCAAGAGTCCGGAGGGTACCTCCGGAGGGGGAAATCTGGGTTCAATTTGCCAAATCTCCTTGATCCACCAAGACTAGGCCCAGGCCCGACACCTGACTTTATTACATCGGGCTAGATCAAATCACCATGCAGTAGCGTGAGAACAGAACGTTGACTGAAATGCAGAAGCATGACGTATAGGTTTTTTCGTTGATATTCTTCTTCTCTCGACGTTCATTAAGCATGCACTTAGCAAGGGCATTCTCTTTTGAACCAATCAGCAGGTTTCATTTGCCCCGGAATCGATGCCGCCTCCCCAAGTCCCTGTCATAAAGCAGAGCCTAACAGAGCCTGAACTTCATGATCAGCTTGCAATTCTCTCGCCACGACAAGCATACGTTTGTCGAGATTGTTTTGTTATCGCGAAACACCAACTAAGCCACGTCGAAGGGCTTGAACGATCAATGCGCCTACATAGTGTCGATATCCACGACAGCTCGAACGGGCACCAATCGACGATGTCGAAGGAAGCTCTGACATGATCTGGGCGAATTACAGCAATATTTTGCGGGTGGAGGAGGGGTCCACCATGATCGAGCATATGGAGGTACTTTGCAGACGGTATATATCATCGGCCGACAGGTTGCCGCTGGAACTGGTGCGGAGCGGACAGAGCGATCACCATGTTAACAAAACATGACAAGCCACCTCTTGGGCCCTGAGGCTTACGATTCATCCATGTCGCTCCTTCCACTAAGCTGGAGCTCCCGAAACCTCTGCATCAGGTTCTCCGCCTGCGCCGCGGAAGGATCCGTCACTGCCAGGTCCAAATCCACAACCCAGTAGACAGGAACCTGGTCAGGGATCAGGTGGTGCCTTCCCCGCAGCTCGAGATCCCTCCTAATCGCTCTCGTCTGCGGGAGGTCCATCGCGCCCTTCTCGAGTGCCATGGACAGCAAACTCAGCGTAATTCCCTTGGCCAGGTGGAAGCCGGTGTACAGCGTCCGGTAGCAGGCTATGCAGAAGCGGAGGTAGAACAGCCAGTCAGGCGCATGCCCAGCAACCTTTGCCTCGGTGAGCATTGCGTTAGCGAGGTACAGCAGCGCCGAGTGCCAGAAGAAGGAGTATGACGACTCTGGGTGGTTGTGCCGGTAGAAGAGGACGATTCTCTTCAACTGTTTCACGGATGCCGCGTAAACAGTATCCGGGGTGGATTCTTCGGACTCGGAGGTAGGGAGTCGCTGCCAAGGAGCGCCGTTGTGCCGAAGAAGGGGCCGGAACAGGTCAAGAATAGCCAAGTGGTGGTAGATGCTAGAGATAGCAATCTGCGTTAGCCAAACAGCCCGCTCGAAGACCAGTACCAACGGAGAGACGACGCCATCAATGCAGTATCTGAGTACTGTCTTGTCCAGGAAGGATGCACCATGCGCGGGCCTCGGCCTTTGTCGAAGGACTCGGCCTCTAAGACGCCTTCTAATGGCACGGAAATCAGCCCCCTTGATCTTGCCACGCTAGCTATCTATGCCAGAAACAAGACAGAGAGGCCAAGAAGATGCTTTGTATGCATTGGTCAGGCCCATAGCCTCCCTCCGGATGATTCTCGAGTGGATGATCTCATCCGAGAGTTCTACTCATCCAGCGACCTAACCAAACACTTTAAACGTAAGCACTTGTCTAAGATAAAAGCCGATGACAAGATAGAGTGTAAGGTTTGTAAGATGCCGCTTGACCACAAGATGCACTTTCAAAACCATGCCTTTAGGATCCACAGCACTGTTTCCTGAGTTTGCCTATCGTTATTAAGATAGAGAGCGTATTTAGGTATGGGAAAGTCAGGACGACTTGGCGACTTGCAACTACGAGCGTAAGTCGAGGCAGATCCCCATACCGCCGCCCCTAGAACAATTTGTAGCCCAGAAGGAAGGCCATGTTACATATACATACACTGGTAGTGTTGGGCTTGACACCATGACCGACGCCACGCGATTTGAGAATTTCTTGAATGTAGAATAGAGCGACTCATTGGTTGACGCTGTCTCCGCTATTGTATTAGCCCTACGTTCCCATCAATAAACAGCCTTAAGATCACCGAAAATGAGAAAGACAAACAGATAGCTTTAGCGATAGGAGCTAATACTGAGGGCCGGGTCTGGATTAATCTACAAGGCATCTACTATAGACACTAAGATAAACACAGAATCTACTGTATGCCAACTCGTGATCATTAAAGGTCTGGGTATTTTAGCGGCTTAGCCGGTTACAAACCAACTTGAATCTACCGGGTACTAAGATCAGGCACCGACCTAAGTAATGACCATCCTGGGGGGGAAGGCAGTGATTATCAGGACAGGACAGGAGTCCCAGGGCATAGCGACCCTAAGCCTGATATCCTTTTAACGTCTCTCATTGTGAGACTTTTATCACGACAGACACGGGCCAGGATGAGCCCCGGGATGACGAGGCGTCCGAGGTTGCGGAAGGAACGATGACTTGGCGGCGGCTGGATACAACCTTGGTCATGGTCTGGAATGCAGGGCCATGACAGGCGCCGTGACGCTGTTCTGGCTGCTGACGCACGCCACGCCAACCGTGCTGCTTGACCCATCCGTGACGCGGGAGATGTACGCCCGGGCTCGCTCGCGGCCTAGCCTGACGGCGGTTATGCCGCCTTTGCCGATGATTTCTTCTGTCTCGGCCGAGAGCGTACCACGCAGGTAGGGTATACGTACCCATCAGGGACCACTTCGCTGGCCAGAATACGTGGCCAGAATGTTATAGCTGGTGAAAGTGCTCAGAACTGGAGGTTAGCGAACCTGGAGCAGAACATAAGTGCCATTGAGGTCTGAAGCAGTTAACTGTACATACAACCAAACACCACACTCACACACAAAGCTGCTTGTGAAATTTATATCATCGCGAAAACGATGATTCTGGTATTATAATCATTAATGGGGCTACCATACAACATCAAGAATATTTTCTTCCAGTGTAAAAAGGAAAAAGGAGAAGAACCCCCCCACTATAAGTATCCATCCACACATTACGCTGTAAATAAAACATCCCGTCGCCTGTCCCAAGTGATGGGTAAATTTCTGGCTTTGGGCGCCTCGTTTGGAAGGGCTGCTGAAGGCCTCGCGCCCCGCGAGCCATAATATCCTCCACGCCCCTTCTCCTGACTGATGAATCCATGTAACTCGTGTCCCGTTTTCCAAGTAGTATTTGATAGTCGCATATGTCCCCTCCCAGATGACTGGACACACTCCAGGATAATGTTGTGGTATACATACAGGGTGAGCATTCATGTCCTAACGGCTATGCTGACACGGCAACGCCTCTCCCCCACCCCCCCTTTATCTGGTCATTCCGTTCCTTCCCTGTCCACGGCGGCGCCCTTACTGAGTACGTAGTCGGTCGCATGGCAGCGCAGCCAGCCGTTGATGGCCGGATGGTTGCACTTGGCGTGCTCTATGAGCGCGTTCTTGGCGTCCATGACCTGGCTCGCAATCTTTGTGTACTCCCGGTGTAGACTCCGGTTACGTTCCTCAGCGACGCGCATCGCGGTCTCGAAGCCGGCACTCTGCTGCTTCTGCTTCTGCCAGTTGCGGGCCGAGGCTTGTCTGTGGCGCTCGCGGTGGTGCGGGGACGTCTGCCCGTCCGGGGACTTAATCTGGGACATCTTCTTGTCTGCCGGGGCATCGTTGACCGTCTTTTTTTCGGTACTGACGCCGGTGGCGACGCCCAGGGTGGCTGACAAAGCGTGTCTGTTGGCGTGAGTGTCGGATTTCCGCCTCTTCGGGGACGGCGGCGGCGGCGGCGCCGGGTATCTGCTGTCACCTGCACTGGCGACGCTTGAGCCGTGGCTGCTGTGCGGCTTACCGCGTGAAGAGGGAGGTGCCAAAGACGAGCGGTTTATCGGGGAGGAGGGATAGGACGGTTGCAGGAAGCTAGCCATAGGGCTTGGGAGCTGAAGCAGCTTGAAGTGAGGAAATGACCAGCCACTGTGGTCTGCGACTGGAGAAATGTCGTTGGTTGGTAACGTAGGGGTAGTACTGCCTATCTGCCAGTGGTAAAGATTCATGACATCGGCGGAGGCGAGGGCGGCGGCTGCTGTGTAGAATTGATCTTTGTATTGAGCATCGGGGTCAAACATACAAGTGTTGCGGTGAATGAATTCACCATATGGCATTGTATATTTGTTGTCATCCAAGGCACCGTGCTCACTCATGCTGTCTGGCAGGGCCATGTTGTTGTTAAACATGGATGCGTTAAAATGAGGCGACGATCCATCCGACTCCTCCTTCGTGTCGGCCGGAACCGCATGCTGGTTGATAGGGCCTCGAACGTGACTGCCTTCCGACCCGTGCGAGTAGGAGTAATCCAGGTTTGACGGGGAGCAAAGAGGTGTCTGAGTCCGGCTCTGGGCGTCGGGTGTTTGACCGGGATCTGGAAATACTGGCTTGTGGGTATCGAGGCTTTCGTATATCGTCTCGATCGTCTCACCGCCCCACATACGACGAAGGACATCGGAGGCCTGACCCGGTTCCGCGATAGTTCCGAGTATGGTATCGTGTCGGTGCTGGACATCCTTCATCCGTTCAAGCTCAGCTTGCAGACTGCGCTTGGTCTGGTGAGATCGAGCGAGGTACTCGCATTGCTCGTTGCGGGACCTGCATCGTGAGCATGGTTTTCCGCCATCGCACTGCAGAGATTGTTAGCTATTACACCCCGGCAGGTTCAATCATGTCTGGGGACAGGGCTCCGACAGAAGCCCAGAAAAGACTCGCCTGCCGACGTACCTTTGCTTTTTTCTCTCGACACGCTTCGCACGCCTCCCGCGTGCGGACTCTTGAGTTCCGAGGAATCGTGGTCTTCGGCAACCGTGCCAATGGGATCTTGCTCGTCATGGTCTATAAGACGACAGTCAGGTTATTTGCAAAGGGCTTCTATGCCTCTGCTGATGACATACTGAGAGTGTTTACGTCGCTCGGCAGGATAGGTGGACTTCGCAGGTGGTTACAGCGTCGTTTGACGAATTTCAGGACGGGTTTGGGCGTAGTGTCGTATCCCTAGCGGCCCAAGCTTTCTGCCTGGTAACAAATATATCTAGCCTTGAAGAATAGGCCTTTCCGGACGGTTGGCGATGCTGGTCAGACTAGGGTTTTATTGTTTGGCTAATAGCAGGTAGAGTTGAACCCAACACCAGTGAGCTGAACCCCTGTGGACATGGGGCGATTTCTGGTCTTCAGTATTGGGGTGTACTTTTGAGAGTCGCCAGCATTTAAGATGTTTTCTGGTGATTCCTAAACGCTGCACTGGCCTGGCATATAGATGTAGCCGGTTGGCTTATCTGACATTCCCCGCAGGGACAACCCGACATGGATGGATCCAGATGTAGGGGTGCGGAGGCTGCAAACCGACATACACGGGCCCATCCAACGACAGACAAAACATCCTGAGCCAGGAATGACGTACAACTACATGTGATTGTGGCAGGCCCCGTAATCGTGACGGACCGAGTTGCAGAGAGAGACGGAGCTCTCAATGACAGCAAACCCGTCTTCTCAACTTCCGTCACCCGAGCGAACTTACCCTTGCCGTCAACGAAAAGCGACGGTCAGTCTCAACTCCGGGAGGGGGATTGAGTGGCCTGTACCACCTGACGGAATAGCCAGGGGGTGGCTGAAGGGAGTCCACGGCTTAATCTGAGTCTAACTCACGTTCCATCGATTGCGGCGTTCGGCCATGTCTTGACAAAAGACGCTGCCCATCGAGGGCCTGGGACTCTCCTCCCAGCCGAGAATGGTGCCCAAGCTAGGCCCTCGGATGTAGTGTAATAGTACAAGGAGCGCAGGGGCCGGGGGCGCGGCTCGTTCACGCATAGTTTAGGAGAGGTTTCCCCAATCTTCAAGCCATATGCTGCTGTGGCAAGGTCCGAAGGGGGCAAAGGGACAGATAATTCTACATGCGACCAGAAATACTCCGTGGCTATTGATTGGTCCGATGTCAAGGGACTCACCTCCGTATCAAGTTCGGGTGGTAATAGGCGGAAACTCTCCCGGACGCCAGAGGGCAAATACCCTTGGCCTCCGCTATGGTGGCGTACCTTGCATCTGCATTACGAGAGGACATGCGAAGAAGATGAGGGGTTCATTGGTTCGTTTCTATTGCCAATTGACAGGCCTATGTGTGTTTGTGCATGGTGTTGAGATTGCCCGGTCAAAGAGCACGAGCTGTTGCCCCCGGAAACGAAAGTCCACGTGTACATCGCATGGTATGAAACAGCGGAGTTGAACAGTCTTCAGTTGTTGATGTACTCCATCCAAATGAGCTACCTACTTTCAATCACTAGTCCAACTGAAGGGGAAGAGTAAGTATAACTGCCACCCATAATGACATTCCCGATCTGAGACGCTTCATTGAGGGGTCAATCTGTCTTGTTTAGGACCGAGTGGGTCTAGATTGGAATCGTTCTTGATATCGGGATAGAACTAAATTCAGCTCGATGTAGCTTCGAGAGCGTTGGGGGCAAAAAGGGATCGCTGACATTGGCTGGACATAACTCCACGGGTCAGGGTGGCGTTTTGTGAGTCCGTGCCACTGAATAAGTCACTGGCTTAGCCCAGAGAACCATCTCACGAAGAGGAACTGACGTCAGTTCTCGCCTTGCGGGCCAGCGTCGCACCGAGAGGGCGGGTCTCGCCCCTCCTTCATCTGTGGGCTAAAACGTGCAATTCGGCCAATGAGAAGATGAGACGATGACGGGGTTTCTTGGTTGCTTAGCATACGATTTTGGCGACGCTAGTGTAGTTTTCCTTGCTGAACTCTTCTGCTGCTTTACTCCTGTACTTCCCTTTCTCCTCCCACACTGCTGACCATCGCACATAGTCTACTTTGATCTGATACAGGTCGTCGTCCCGAACGCGCATACCAGGGGCAATCTTCGTCTCCGCGATTTGCTTGACTATCTGGTGGTCCGCGTCGTCTCGGCAGAGGATTCTGATTAAATTGGCATTCCTTGGGTTCACGGTTACGGCCTGGCACCGCCATCCCGTACGCCCGTCCGCGCGCATCTCCTTTTCCACTGCCGCTCTGATCGTGCCCGCGTTGGGCTTGTTGCCATCGCCCGCTTCAACTCTAGAGGTGTCGATCGTGCAGTACAGAGCGTCGCTCGCGTTGGGCGGTGTTACGCCAGGCGTATGAGTCCGTGCATCGCCGGTTTGGCTGGTTGGGGTTGTTCGGGCAACAGTGGCATAGGATGGACTAGGGCCGCTTCGCGCCGAGTCCAGGGTCGTAAAGGCCTCGAGCTTTTCGCTCGTCTTCGTGTTGTCGTCTTCAACTTGCTGCTTCAGCGCTTGCAGGTCGCCGCGGACTGTCTGCAGCTCGACCTTGATTGACCGGAGTTCCTCATTCGCTGTCCAAAGTTCGTCTGTAGCTTGTCGAAGCTCGAGCTAGATGTCCTTGTTGCGTAATTCGGATTTTTGAAAACCACCTGAAGGGATGCGTGAAGTTCCTTCATCTGCTTTCCCATGGCCAGAAGCAGTGTTCTGTCGTCGTCCTCAGTCGCCTTGGTACTTTCTCTGGCGGCTGACGCGCCCCTGGTCGGCCTCCGCACACCATTTCCTGCCAGCTCGCTCGGCTCTGCGGTTCCATCGGCAACAATCTCGGTTTCCTTCGTTCAGTCGGGCCTTGGTCGTCGGTTTCCGTATCCGTTGCAGTGGTCACGCCGTTCCGCTGGCCTCCCCTGAGTCGGACGCGACGTTGATCGTGTCCAAATCCGCCTGCATGTTTCACGACGGGACGTGCCGAAAAAGGGTCCACTAGTGCCGCGCCACGCGTCTCCGTACCGCCCTTTCGCAAAACACCCAAACAACCCTCAACAGTAACAACAAAAGATGATAATAAGCTGATTTTCTCCGGTCTCTCGAGATTTCTCCCATTCACATCTATCATACCTTAGACAGGTGAATAGCACCCAAGCAATCTGAGCCTTCAACGCAACATACAGCAATGTCTACATGAATTAGTAGAACTTGATTGGTTGATCTCCAATGGCCAAGATCTGTTGTCCCATCAACTGCCATTTTTGACAAGAGCGGGATGGAGCCTGTTGAATTGATTGCCTATAAGATCCCACAAATACTCGGCCAATTAAACGCCAATACATCGGGGTTTTAGGAGTTAGAGTGGGCATTATGATGGGGCTATGAGTTATGCCGTTTTTCTTCAGTCGATGGGATAGAATCGTCGCCCAGCTTCAAATAATCCGGGAACAAGTAGTCGCCTAATCAAAAACAGGCACCAGCGCCAGCGTTTAGTCCTTCGTAGACAACCAGCCTTCCTAAGAGACCAACACTAAAACCCACTAGTTATCGTCTTTGATGACTGTCCCAATTGTAAACCGTCTTTTCAATAATATCCCAAAACGCCGTGCTAGCCAATGAAAGACTTAGTTATTCCCCGAGTCCCCATCGCCAAGCATTTCCAATGGGTAATATCTTACTTTTCCCATACCATCGTGGCGTTTTGTGATTCTGCACTCACGCTTTGAGAGGCAACATCATCGAAGTCAGAGAAATCACGTTCTGACCCCGAGAAAGACATTCCCGCATCAGTATCCATTTCGAACTGTGTCCAGTCGACGTATTTTTCCCCGCCTATTTCATCGGTGCAGTTCTGGCGGGCAATTGGCATGATACCAACAGAAAGCGGAACAGCCGTAGCCATGATCAATTGCGCCCAGTCGTGTGCCGCACCAGAAACATACTCCTCAATATATAAGCATCCGCAGCCGCCGTGCTGAAGAATCATGTTCTTTAGCATCAAAATCTCGCCGCGTAGCTGTGCTGCCTCATTGTTGAGGTTCTTATTGACACTTGCTGCTATGGCCTCTTGGGTTTGCAGCTCCTCGACGCTCTTCTGCTTCTTCTTCCGGCACTTGTGCGCGGCCTCGCGATTACGCGCGCGAATACGGTGCTTTCTGTCGTCGGTGGTGCCGCCATATTTCTGTGGGTGTTCGTACGCGCCGCTCGCCAAGGTGGTCGATGTGCGCTGAGAAGTCTTTTTCCTTGGTGTTTTCGTAGCTGCCGCCGCGCGGATCTTCCTTGGGCCTCCATCCGACAGCTTAGATCGACGTCTGCGACGTTTTGGTGCTTCGGTTGTATCTTCTGGTTGGAGGATCTTGCTCCCCTTTACTGGGTTAAGGATAAGAGGGTCTATTGTCGGTGTTAACGGAATGTTGCTCGGGCTGGGTGATGGAATAATGGAGCTTTTTGGCGAAGACTGCGAGTCAGCCGTCTTGCTGATAGGAGAATGGTGCCATTCTGAAGAGATGTGCATGCGTGTCAAGTAGTGCCTATCCCTCACTGACGGACGTGCTTCTGGATTCAATGCCGACGGAGAAACGAAGATCGGTTGCGAGGTATTTTCCCCGGATCCGATTGGCTGTTGTACACGTTGCTGTTGCTGCTGCTGTTGCAGAATCTTTCCATCCATGAAGTTGGCGAAAGAGTCCGGCATCAATTCGGAAAACGGTGGTTCGTCAGGCAGCCCATTTTGTTGAACTGTACTAACGCATCCGATAGAGAAGTCCATAGTGTTCGCTCCTTGTTGCTGGACCCAGACCTGGACCGGGTGACTGGGGTTGAAGGAAGTGAACCGGCGGTCTAGGGCCTCTCAGGCTGTATAGCCGGTCTGATTGGTTGAGCCTGGGTCCTGGAATAGCGTCGCTTGTGACAGCAGTGCCTCTTGTGTGATGCTCTCTGCAGTGGTCGATGGTTGTAGAGTAGAATAGCTCCTGGCTCTTGTAAGTAAGACTGAGAGGCTCACGATAAGGAACTGGTGACGTCCGATTCTGTGATAAGTCGGCGGCGGTCAAAAAGGCATGTGTACGTGTATGTATCTCATTGGGTGCTAACTGACGCCACTTGGTGTAAAGGCTATCAAGGCTTGCTGAGCAGTCGAAGTTAACCAACAACTAGCTGAAATCTTTTGGCAGCTCCGTCCTCTATATAGATTGAGCTTGCCAGAGGAACTTGCAATCCTCATTGGGACATGGTGACAAGTCAGAACACAGGTGGACATGTGTACACATTGATGTGCGGGACAGGAGTGGAGTTTCTAAGTGGACATAGCAAAACGGCGTTATTTGGCACCCGATGGGATAGGCGTTCGGGGGAAAAGGACGAGGGGGGAGATCCTTTGATCCGTTTGTTGAGTAGGCATGAGCAAAACAAGACTGGGTGTGGGGAGCTTCGTCCGGTCTTGTTTTGGTAAGTACCTACCTTGGGCAGGCATGACACAGGAGCACTAAGGCAGTAACCCCACACGATGGACTTTGAGTAAGGTCAGTACCAGTTCCTAGATCGTGATCTTAGGCTGAGCAGCGATATTACAAGGAGCGCTGGGCTAGTCAGAGGGCCCCCCACGTGTATCAAACAGGGTTGAGGGTGCGTAATTATCACACAATCATCGCCGAGTGGAGCTGTGTGCGTGGATGATTGTCATTGCGATAACCAGCACCTAAAGACTCCATATACAGATATCGCTCGCAGTTTGTGCCAGTGCGGAAGCCTTTCTGGGAAGCTCTGGGCATTGCTCGAGCTGTCGATAGGGAGACAGCATGTTTGGAAGCCAACTATGTACGATGACGGCGATGCTGGCCTGACGCGGGGTGAACGACCTGCTCTCGTCCGCCAAGTGGGGTCGCCCGGAGGTTGACCCCGGGGCAGTTGCATCATAATGATTGGATGTTTAGTACCAGAATCACATCTAAGCACCAAGAAACGTTCCTGAGCGGTACTTCGCAACTGTCAAGATAATTTAAACATTGATTGATCGGCCGGGAGACACCCACGGGACGGGCCCACTGTTGCCGAACCCCAAAAGTAATTCGGATTTATTTCGGAAGATTTGAGACGAAATGCAGTAATTACTGCAGAGAGATGCTTTGCAATTTGAGTCATCAACGAGACTGCCTATGAATTTGATTGGGCCACGGCGGCTTGATAAATATTTCGGTACTCTGGCCGACCCTCTCAACAGAAAGAAACAATCCTAGATAGACTAGGGTCGATGTAAGAGGCTGCAACAGGAGTTCAAGTACGGGAACATTAGCGGACTCAACTAGGCATGACGTTTCAGTGGCCAAGTAAGTAATACGTGATCCGCTTCTGGTCCACATCATTGGGGAAAGGCACCATTGTAAGCTCAACTCATACTTGACACCTATCGTTCACGACAGTGTTTGAGGACTAGACAGAGCTCTCAAGGAAGTGCGAACTCGCGTTCTCCTGCGGGACAGCCTAAATAGCTTCCATGGCCATCAGCAAATGGGATCCTCCGTATCTCAACTCCGAGCAAGCTAATTGTTTGTGTTACCTGCCCCCTTAGAGTAGCTTGAAATGTGTTTCCTTCTTTCAGAGGCATATGCTATCGGGGGGAGCCCGAGTGCCCAATGAGAGACGGCTGTATAGTTGCCCAGATTATTCCACGCGTCAATCGATTATGGTGTGTGTGGCGAGCTTTGCGAAACACGATGCCAGAGGAGAATCTAGACTTTCCGGTCCAGTCATAGCCGTTTGAGTGCTACGAGCAGGTCAAGTCAGCCAATTGCACCACAAAGCAAAACTTCGATAATGGTGCGCCTGCGTCATTTTCACTTGTTCTGCATTACATAGTCACGCCGACCAGCACCCGACTGGTTGCGTCGTAACATTGAGCTATGCCATCGAATGGATTAGTACCGGGTAGTGGGCCACAGTGTCCTCAACGAATTCTGTGCTACGCGTAGATTCAAACTCCGAAGCGGGGAAGAATTGATTTCCATAGCCGAAGGCCCTTCGTCGCGTTAGATTGGTCACACGTTTTCGGACTTGACACCGCGTGGGTGTGTGGACGTTAACAAGCAGAGTCTCCCAAGGGCTAACTGACGTTAAGCCGCAGCCAATGCGATAGTTATCGTGTATTCCGTTACTTACTTTGTAACATGCTCAAAAGCTGAGGACGGCGTGGATGGCAAGGTCATTCGCAGGCCAGTCTGACATACCCAGGCATTGATTGCAACGGCCCATCCTCAAAAGCCCCACGATGACCCTTCGTTCTTGTCAGGCAGTGGAACATATGGGGCCAATTTTGTTAGTTGGTAAGCGTAACTAGACGTACAGGCGTTCAACGCAAAAGTAATTAGAACTAGCTAGGCTTTTGGCGCAACATAAGTTTGATGAGGGAAAACAGCATGATGCGTCATACGCACAGCGCTTGGAAATTATGATCTATTTTTGATAGAATATCTTCTGGCCAGTGCTTTTCAGTTTGTCCTGTATGTCGTCTAACTCAGGTACTGATTAATCGAATATCAAATGTAATCCATGTTGTCACTTCTGCCCATTTTCAACAAAAGCGAGGATGTAGACTAAATACACATGCTACATCCGACCAGACAGGCGTCAAGATCACCATAGGGCTGTCATCCTTATCTTCTGAAAATTGCCTTGCCTAGCTTTCTCTTACCGACGAGCGCGGCATCAAAAGGATTGCTGCCCGGCGACGCTGGTACTGTTGGCTGCCCTAGCAATGTAACCCCGAAGCATTTCGCAGTCGCAGCTGCCATGCTGGAGAATCTGGCCTCTGAGGGCGAGCACCTCGTTTTGGAGCCCCGTCACGCAAGCGTCAAGATACTTGCGCTCCTGTGTGACTTTCTTTTTGTTGTTTATCAGATCGATCTCGTGCTGTTTTGTCTTCTCGCGACAGCGCCTGGCAGCCATTCGATTCCTAACGCGACGTGGTTTATTCCTTTCTGATCTTGGCAGTGCCGTCGACTCGTCGCTGTACTCTCCCTTGTTGTCATCCTCTTCCCAGTCTCCGTTCTCGTTGTATAGCACCGAGCTGACGGGTGAAAGTTCACCGCCGGCTCTGACAGGCACCTTCTCGGAGCAAGGTTGACCCGCCGATGAAGGTTGCAGATCCGCCGGTTTTCTGCCTGTCTTTATTGCTTCCTTCTTGGCCGTGGTGGCTCTGTGTTCTAGCTCTGATCGAGTTCGACTGTCGTAAGGACGCTGCCAAGCTGGGGTCATGGAAAGAGGGGGGTAAATCGGGATTGAGTATTGATGAGGCGGACACAAGACGTCAGACTGCGGCGGCTGAAGAGCCTGCTGGTGTAGTTGGTGCAAAGGCCAGCTTGTAGTCGGGCCATCTGATGCCGTTGTGGTAGCCTCGAATGGTTCATGGCTATGTCGCTCTGCCTCCCTTTGAATATGGGGCATGGATCCTGTAGAGTTGCCCAGAGAGACCACTGGCTCAAAGATATGGTATTCCCACTCGGCCCACTGTTGGCAGGTATGAAACTCGGTGGTGGGCGACAAGAAGGACGTCTGCTCAGAAGGTGTAACAAACAAACGATGCAGGGATTCAAGTTGTGCCTCGTCCATCGGAGCTGGACCAGGATCGCCTGACTGAGTCATTTGATCACTGATCGACGGATAGTAGCTGACTTAAATTCTGAGGCTGTTTCGTGGGTAAGACTCGCGCAAGTTCGGGGTGGGAACCTTCATGACCAGGCCGCTATGGAGGTAACGAGACCGCAATAAAAGCAAAAGGCAAAACTATAGTCCGCGCAGTAGCTTCGTTGACCTATCAAGTAACAGAGTTAATTGTCGAGAGGGAATAGGTGATAGTTTAGGTGCAAAGAGGCAGCCGGGATGGAAATCGGGTTTTAATCGAAGGCCAGGAGTTAGGTCCAATTGCTGGCGCACGGAAACAAGCCCGATATTAATAAGTAGTTGCAGGTGACAAAGGGATCAGATGTCAAGCAAGGATAACGAAAAAGGGGGGCTAAGGCATATTGTGAATCGGTCCTTGTGGTTGCCGAGGAAGATGGTGGGCATGCGAGACAGATACGGTAGGGTATTACCTTCTAAGGAGTGATACTCTGTAGAGGACGATGGAGAAATGCTGGCGTGCCGTGGCCTTGACCAAGACGAAATAGGGGTGTGCTGGTGGTTGAACGATGGAGAGGGGATACCCATCCGGAGACGCGACAAGGTACCTTGGTTACATGGGTGGTTACCGGAGGCGAAAGATAAGGCAAGAGAGAGAAGCTCGATGGCCAGAGAGACAGTATGGGGCTAGATCCAAGTAGTCTACAGTTGATGATAACTCAGGAATAAAGCAGACGGGCACAGGGACGTTGGGGTACAGATACCTGGGATGCCATTCGGCCGGGTAAATGCAGGTTGAGGTTGGAACCCATTCCGGAGTTCCACCTGTTTCGATTGGTCACGGACATGACTCCGGGAATGCGTTTTGCACAAGTGGGGCTGAGATATAACGGAGCAAAGCAAAAGATTGGGACTTGGTCTGCCCCTGTTTTCTTTCCTTGTCTGACCCCGCTTCTGAACCAATGAACAACAGTGGTCCCGATGCGCCGCTTTCTCGCCTTCTTTTTCTCTCCGCTATCTTGCGCTGGCAATGAGTTACTTGCGTAGTGCATCTTCTGTTGCTGCCCGCGGCTCATTTTGTGATGCAATATTGATATGTGCTTCCAAATCCTTTGGCACGGTTCGCGCATCTATCTTAATACACTCTCACGTATTCACCCCCGAGCTGGCCTCAGACTCGTCAAGGTCTTGGTGTTCAGCCAGCTTTTTCTTCCTTTGCTTAAGGTAAAGCGGAGCAGGGTCCTGCAGATTGATGTAAGTATCTCGACATGTCTATCACCTGAGCCATCCATGTATCAGCAGTGGACTATGGTGTGCTCGGTCTCGGCTTATCCGTTTTTGTAGTAATGGTTGCAACGGCTGCTACTGGAGGCCAGCCTTGCCAAAAAGGGTTGAGGGGAGTGTTAATCCACCAGCCACTACGATAAAGCTTCTCAACACCCTTGTTTCGGGAATGACGCTCCTTGGGCCTGGACTAATATGTTTATTTACACGGTGACTCAATCTAGTATCGAAGCTCCGTTATGTCCTGTCCGTCACTCACGCCACCAGTGCCTGTGAATTGGTAAGAGATAGAACACCGGGGGTTCACGCACCGTACGCTTCTTCTCTCGACAGGAATTGCAAGCTCTTTTCGTGTTTTGGCGCCGTTCCATGCACCCATCCGGGTCCCCGACATCGCCTTGTACCGCTATCGGGTCCTGAACCAATCGAGGAAGAATCGTTCGGTATCGTTGGCTGTCGGGAGGCATTTTTGACGACGTTCAGCCGGATAAGTGCGATGCTTTGAGTCGGTACTCCTGCCAACGTACACACACACACACACACACACACCAAATTTATCACGCCCGGCGGCGAAGCTGAAAGGGCGCCTAAGATGATTATGTGTACACTGCTGAGATTATATCTCTATCTCCTTAAAATCCGATCTCCATTTCCTAAGTACTTCTTTATATCTGCCGTCTCACTCCTGATTCCAGTTTCTTGGTTGTATTATTAGCATGCCAGCTCGAAGCCCATTCTCCAAGTGTTCAACGTCCTAGATACGGCGGCTGAAGCAGTGCGCTCTGTCTATGACACGGGTTGTTAGATGGTAAGGGTTATGTCGTGCTCGATGTGTTAAAGGGCGTCTTCCACATCCGTCTTCCATCACCTTGCGTCTAGGTGGCCTGTCGCCATTGCGAATCCTATCGTCGCTCGAACCGCTTACATTCCATTTTGCGTCGTCCGATAAGCTCTTGCCTCGTAAGTAGAAAGGGATGTTACTTCTCTATGTCTCTATGCATTAGATCATCTCAGCTCTGAACGCTTTCCATTCTGTGCACCAGAAAAGAAAGTGCTCAACCGTTTCTGCTGCCGTTCCGCAGGCACACATGTGTAAAGGCGCTACGTCAATCCTATGTAGATTAAGAGTTGCTATTCCGGTTCCAAGCTGTGCTAGAGTGGTTGCCTCTTTCCATGTAAGCTTGTCGTAGACATCCTATCTGTATCGAAAACCGAAACCAATACAAAAGCAGCGAAAGGGAGGTGTCAGTCAGGAGCTCTGCAAGTGTTGTCGGCAGAGAAGCAGAACACTGGCGCACTGGTAGAGTACTGGTGCTTACGTTTAGGCCCTTTTGAACCAGCCCATCCAGTGCCCATCCAGTGCTTACCTTCCCCGGGGATGGCCAGAAAGGAGAACCCAGCCAAGCTCACAGCGATAAACCTTACTGGAACGGCTCCAAATGGCTGCAGATCAATAAGTAACCAAGGCTTCTTCTAGAGTACTGTAGCAAATCATCTGGGTTCACCTTTAGGCCTTCGACCACCTATACTGCGTGAGCTGCAACGAACGGATCTACTTCCTCCCCCCGAATCCATATCCTTTTGATTTTGCTTATTACGCTGATGTCTTCCTGCGGGTTACCATCAACGAGCAACAGGTCAGCCCGTAATCCCCCCCGGACCATGCCACGATCGCCAAGACGGAAGGCCTTGGCTGCCACGCAGGTTGCCGAGCGGAGCACGTCAAGCGCGGGCATGCCGGCCTCAACCAGCAGGCGAAGCTCCTCGTGTAGACTCTCGCCGAATGGGATCTGGGATCCTGGGACCAGGTTCGCTGTGGTGCCTGCGCAAATGGTGACGCCGGCATTGTGGAGCGTGTGCACACTCTTCATTGCGTTATCGTAGGTACTGCTGGATGTAGCACCAGAGTTTGAATGCTCGACTGAGCCCGGATCCACCAAGGTATTATCGTGTCCGGCACCATCAATATCGTAGTCGGCCGGGTTGACCCCATCTGGACGGCCCTGGGTCCTAGTGCTGGTGGCGGTGGCGTCTCTGGAGTCGATGGCTGGCGCGAGTCGTCGCATCATGGCGAGCGTCGGGACAAAGATCTTGTTTTCACTGCTCATTTTGCATGCCATGATCTCGTCAATAGGCGCGTCG
>JASUDE010000585.1:0-27377 GCA_034509685.1 Colletotrichum cereale | reverse complement strand
GCTCCCAGCGCTCTGGGAGTAGAGTCTAGCTGCGACTGCGAGGTTGTCGAGGCAGATATGAACGTTATCCGCCATGCGGGCCGTGGGAGACCCCGCTTTATCGTTCTTTAAGGTTCGGGATTTCCAGTAATACGTAGCCCAAAGGGCAGAATGCACGTGATATCGGATCTTCCTATCTTGAGTCGCCAAGCCCTTTTTCGCAACCATCATTGGGCTTTTCAGCAAGGTGGCGGCTCACCCGCTCGCCAAACGACTTCAAGGCATAGCCACATGGTCGGCAAATGAGGGCTGGCTCCGGCGTGTTCAGGCACAGACCGAGGGCGTCGAGGCGTTGCTGTTGCGCGGCCGTCAACGCACGTGGTTCCATACAGTAACGTCTCTCTAGTTATAGGACAGGAGGTAGTACAGGGCGACTCTAGTACTGCTCCACAATTTGTGGATGGATAAAGGTATAGATGAATGCTTGCTTGGCAAATAGGTAAACTAGGCAGTACGAAAACGAGACTGGCAGCTATTCTTGATATTTTATGTGCTATAAAGGAATAGGCTTACTTCATTAAGGTACTGCTCTGTCCACTAAGGAAGTAAGGAAGGTTAGTAAATTGATTTTGCCTACATCTCATCATTGTCTGCCCAGGTAGTTGGTTGATACTGCATTACAGCCAATGGTATAGCTTAGGGAACGCGTCAAGATCTCATTGTGGGGCAGCAGATGGACGGGAGCCTGTGCACGATATGGGCCAATGTCAGTGCAGGAAACGCGTCGAGAAAGTCAAGGCATTAAAGTGGACTGATGAAGAAATCTGACTAATGGTTCTATAAGGATTCTGTTTCTCGACGCGTTCCGTGACGGTATACTAGAGTAGGTCCTGAAGACTCCTCCTCTATTGTGGAATGACTTCGTCTCGCCTTCTTCCCTGGTGTTTCTGACGTTGAAAGATGATTAGCCCTCCTGCGTGTACCAGTCTCTGGCCCCTCGAATGACTCTCTTGGCCCCAAATCGAGGAAGGAGTGCCAGCAGGAAGAAGCCCACCGGTAACGCTCGACTAACGCAGGCTGTAGTAGCGCTGGATAGGCGCCGTCTAGTCCGTACGTCCTAGCGCGTTGAAGTGGACGGTGTCCGGTCTGCCAGGCGAAGACTACATTTCTGTCAGCCTCTGGGCTACGATCGTCGTAGAGATTAAACGGCCGGCCCACATGGCGGACGTGTTTATCGGTGATTCCCACTGAGAGCTGACGTAGGAGTTGTGTCGAGACGACTTTATTTCCCCAGACCCGAGCCGACGCTTTTTTAATAAGCCTCGACAGCCGGGATGGAGGCCAGGGCTCTGCTGATGATTCTGGCCCTTGCCTGAAAAGGTAGGTAGAGCACGGGCCCCGAACTGTGGTAAAGACTTCGCGGGATAGCATGTCGACAAATGGCCGGATGTAAACCAAGTATCGAAAGAGGAGTTGCCCAACCGCTTGAGGAAGGAATCTCGCAACGTAGAACTCTAGGTTTGTTGACCGTTTGGCTTTGTGGCTCCGTGTCAGGTAGACGACTGATCCTTTATACATATATATCCCGCGCTCGGCAGCACCTGTATTCTCGCACCGGAGGTGGAGAATGTCGGAACTTCTAGGCTGACCGCCACCAGTAATATGCATAAGCACAGCAAGATGCTCAAGAAACAGTCTCTCCTTCGCCATATAACGCTGTATAAGCGCATGGCGCCATTTCCCGTTAGACGCAAGCCTTGCCTCAGTTCCTGCGCAAGCTCGACTACACAGGTTCAGGTACTCCTTCGACAGTCTATTGGCGGGGTGGTGAATAAAAGAGAACCCTGTATCAGTCTTTGTAAAGTCATCCTGGACACTTTTGAGGTCTTCGATTGGTGAAAGATGGTACAGAAGCTCGCGACAAACTTGATCTGCCTTGGCGATGAGGTCCTTTGGCAAACTCTTGAAATCGTTCATAGTAATTGAACAGCCGTCCGACACAGTTACTGTCTCCTCGTCGTCGCTCCAATGAAGGACGAAAGGCGGGGTACTGTTGGCGGCTATCTTCCTGCCAAAGCAAAGCAGGGTAAACATCTCCTCGAAGGGGGACTCTGCACCCAAGACGGTAAACCTATGCCTCACATCCTGAAGCCTAGCTAGGCCACCTTGTCGACTCCGCTCTGGAATGCCCATCTTGGTATATCCCCTTTGGGGAGCTGCGTACTCGAGAAATAGGAGGCGTTGGATGTAGATAAGCGCAGCGAGATGGCTGGTATAGTTTCTAGGCGGTTGGAAGCTCTGGAAGTCCTTTGTAAATCCCAGAATTCCAGAGAAGTAGACCAGTAAGGTCTGACTAGGATCCCCGTCTTGAACTTCTTGCATGCAGAATAGCATAATAAGTTCGAACAGAAGCTCGTCCAGGCTACCTGCGTCCGTGGCCTCTACTGCTTCGGCTTCTAGTTGTCTTAGACACTGCGTTTCACTACTGGTACTGCATTCGTTCTGACCTCTATCGTCACAAAAACAGTCTTTAGGATCATCGAACTGAAAACCCTCATTATCGTCGCTGCTGGCTAGTGATTGCTGGTCGTTAAGATCGCTGTCGTTCTCTTCCCACTTATCCCTGTCGCTGGCATCTTCCCTATCCCCGCTTTCTAGATCCGTGGAGATACCTGTGTTCAGACTCTTACATTCCCTGCGTTGAAGGGTATTCGACTCTAGACCAGGATGATTCCAGACCTTCTCACAGGCAAGCCAGTGCTGTTTAGTAAACGACACGCCGGCTGCGTCTCGTCGAAGAGTATTGGACAACCGATAAGCCCGGAAGATCATCGACACAAATCTTTGGAGAACAGAAATGTAACGTTCTCGAGTATTCTTCCTTGCCACAAGCGTAAATGGCTTCGGGTAGCAGTTGTTTGGTCGCACACTGCGCAGCCAGCAGAGTATATTTCTGCCGGACGTCTTAGCCGTTGCTTCGCATCGACTGATAACGTTGTACGTCGCGCGGCAGAGCGCTGCAATCTTGGCCTCGTCGTCAGCAGGGCTAACGATGTCATTATATTGCTGCGATAGGCCTGCCGCCAGAAGACGGGGACGATAGGAACGCTCTACTGGCCGTATAGTTAGGGAATGGAGAAGCTGGCGATTCACATTCGCGTACACTTGCTCCCATCTTGTCCGCTCCAGCCAGGGTCGCAGTTCTGCGTATGCCGTTACCTTCTTAGAAGCCTCCTCCTGGGCGGCAGAGCGAGGCTCCTCTAGGGCACGGTTGACGCGCTGACGAAACGCCTCTTCACGCGCCAGGGCGTCGTGCAGGTGACGCAGCTCTTCAGGCCGTCCAACAGGCCTGACTTCTGCAGTGGCAGCATCAGCTCGAGAAACAGTCCAGTATTGCGACCGGGACGGGTTGCAGACCCAGGCCTGCAGGTATACCGGCATGTATGACGAAGTGATTGTACTACTGCCCTTTGCCGACTTTGCAGTGGTAACCTGCGAGTGCTCTATACCGAGGTGCCGCACGATCATCGGCTTGCTGATGGTGCGAAATGGGCAAAGATCGCAAAGAAACCCATCGTAACACCGGAGCCGGTAATCGACAGGAGTGCCATCAGGTCGTGGTCTAGCGGAACTGGGCTCGTTGAGGCGTAGATCTAAACGCCGTAATAGAGAAGTCACCTGTTTGCGCCTCTCTGCCGGTATCTGATGCCGCGAGCGTAGGTGCTTGGTGATACTGCTCAGGGTTGGTGACAAAGCAATACGGCAGTCCTCCTGAGAACAGTTCAAGAGTTGTACGTCGTCGATAATGGACAGCTGGACGCTCGTAAGAATTTCCTCCTCCATCTCTTCAGATCGGCCGGTTTATACGTATCAGATGGAACGTGCCGTTATCTTGCATAGCTAGTATAGAGGTTAAGAGGGAATCAAAACCTGGATTGTCGCCTACTAGGCGACGTGTCCTTTTGGGCCGAGACATCCCAGGAAGCTGAATCAGGACCTGATCCAGCGAAATGAACTAAACTCCTAAGAACTTACATGTCTAGGTATAAAAAGCGAATCAGGACCTGATTCGCAGACGCTCGGACATCCTCCCACAGCCAGGGTGACACCGGTCGCTTAGAGATCTGTGCCATGCGAATCAGGTTCTGATTCGGCATGTCATTGGTACAGTAGGGCTGTCTCCAAAAGAAACTCTCGTTAGCGCCGCCTGGGGTCACTAATCCTTCCATCATCACATGTGTCATGACCGCCGGGCTCATGGTGAAGCTCGCCAGTGAAAGTCATATCGACGCTGGTCTTGGCTTAATGCATACGTTGATGCACGCAAAGCTAGTGGTTGGTATCTTGCGCAGCCACGTTGGGTAGTCATGCATGCTAACCTGTTATGTGATGACAGGCACGGACGACATTACGAAGGAAAACCTGGTGCGCCCGCAAGACCCCATGTCTATGCATCTTCAGGGATGCAAGGAAGGCGATTGGATCCCACGCAATCATGAGGTGGTATATGCATCTTTATGTTGGCAATTACAATTTATATATTTCGTTGTGTCGGCATGGTTGCAAGCCATTCGCTTAAAAGCTACGCTCATCCTTGCTATCTACAGTAACTTACAAGCCGTGGGCTTGCAGTCGGTGAATGTAGCTCTAGTGCAGTGGGTCTGCCATCGCGACTAGGTCGGTGCCACGTTGTTGTACATAGCATGTCGTAATCACACTTTAGCAATTGCAATAGATTAATAGTAGCACGACAGAGGAAATCAGTCCATATGGGGGCCAATGGTGGTGGGTCCAACTGGCGCGCCGTGACCCGCTGCAGGGCCGTTCGAAAGCCCAGTGCGCCAAGGCCACGTCCCCGAACAGATGGCCTGCCCACTCCGTCGCAGAGCTTGTTCCGATCATTTACAGCATATTCAGCAGTCCTCTTATCAGGCAGAAATTGCACCACTGGACCATGTACACAAAGAAAGGCCCGCCTTCCCCTCGTATGCATAGACGCATATGGGAATTCGGCATCGGATTTACGTTAGAGCGCTTCATCACCCCCGGCTCTCCGTTTGAAGCCGTTGATTAGGAGAGACCACATGCGGATCAAAGACCAACGTCAGGCCTAGTCATGAAAACAACAGTTAAAGACGTCTAGCGTAGCATTTAGTTTCCCTGTTCTTCGTCCGCCCGCCCCAATTAGGCACATCTGTCTCGGTGTCGTAACAACAGATTATTAGCACCCCCGCCT
Source organism: Colletotrichum cereale (assembly GCA_034509685.1). NCBI lineage: Eukaryota > Fungi > Ascomycota > Sordariomycetes > Glomerellales > Glomerellaceae > Colletotrichum > Colletotrichum cereale. Next base: position 22,162 of record JASUDE010000585.1, on the reverse strand, counting down.
TTGCAGCTACTACATCAGTTCCTTCAACGCATAGGACATGACCGACGATGTCGTCAGCATCGAACAGGGCAGTGGATAGAAACGACCTTGAGGCGCTGTCCACGAAAGATCCTAAAAAGGCGCTGGAGATCTTAGAGATGTTTCTCGACGGGAAGATCCAAGTCGGCGACCTAACCGAATACTATAGCGTTGCCCTTCAGGCTGCATGCGCCGAAGGTTACGAGAAAGTGGCCCGTGCACTGGTCGAAAGGGGCGCCAACGTCAACGACCAAGGTGGGCATTATGGCAATGCCCTTCAGGCTGCATGTGCTAAAGGTCATGAAAAGATCGTGCAAATGTTGTTGGACAATGGTGCCAATATTAAGTCGGTTGGCGGTCTCTATGGCACCGCCCTCCAAGCTGCATGCACAGAAGGACACGAAGGCATAGGTCAAATACTGCTCGACAATGGTGCCGATATCAACGCAGACAGCGGGTTTTATGGAAACGCCCTACAAGGAGCATCACTCACAGGACGTGAAAATATTGTACGACTTCTACTTAAGAGACATGCGAACATTCACGCCGAGGGAAAGTCGTTCAGTACTGCCCTCCAGGCCGCATCATTCGGAGGCCATAAGAACATCGTCCGACTGCTGATTGACGAGGGCGCAGACGTCAACGCGCATGGCCAGTGTCGCAATGCTCTTCGAGCCGCATGCAAGGAAGGACACAGGGAGGTTGCGGAGGTTCTGATCGAGGAAGGTGCAGATATTCATGCATACGATACGTTCTATAGCGATGCTCTTCAGTCGGCCTGTTTGAGAAGCCACCCAGAGATCGTGCAGATGCTCCTTGACAAAGGTGCTAACGTCAATGCGCCAGGTGGGTGGTATGGCAGCGCTGTGCAGACCGCAGCAACTGGTGGCAACACCAAGATCAGACAGATGTTACAAGACCACGGTGCAAACATGGGCTATGGCTGAATGCGTTATTGGTTTCCCTTGTCAGGGTAGAGTCATCACGCGCATATTGTATGAAGCAGCGGCTCTTGTTACCGAAACTTTAGCTCCATCAACTTCATTATCTTGTTCCCTAGGTTGTAGTCAATGGTACCGCCGCAACCGCGAGCGAACTACAGGCGGATTGGGGTCAAGGAAGAGCGAAAAGAATGATGCAGGAACATAAACCCACAACCGTTTCACTAACGAATGTCCCTCGTTGCGAGAAATTTACATATTATTTGTTATGTGAGTATCGCCAAGCAGAACAACCACAGAAAGCAGGAAAAGTAAAAACGTCGAGGCCAGTGACGTCGTTGTCCTTCGGCCAGTCAACTTTGGATAGATGGCCTCCCACATGTAGTTATCTGGGCGATGTGGCCGAGGAACCTCGAGAGGTAGCCCACGGCCCTGCAGGAGCGCCAGTGGCAGGATGCACGTGTCCGGTACTGGCAGCCGCTCATAGTCTCCCCCTGTGCCTTTCTTCGGTCACGTGCTCCGACAATGTTGTGCTGTATTCCTCAATAGTCCCTCGTTCGACGACACCCCTTAACGCGACATATGTTTCCTACTCAATGCGTATGCAGATCAAAAGGATTTCTTGCCCTGGGAAATTGTTTGTCACAGTATCCGCACATTACTGTTCGTGCTTTCCTCACACCCTCTCCAACATGGCCCCGCGAAACGATATGATCCCGGAAAAAGTCATTACGACCATTTGCGAACTCAACAGCAAGTATAATCTCGCTATTGAGATCCCCGACACCACATTGACAAGTTCTCTTGTATTGAGCCGTGCTGAAAGCGATGCTCGATTCGCCCGCAGTGTCGCTATATTGGAATACATCATTAATCACTACCGTCGCAACGTCTTTCTTCTCGACAAGGTCTTGCAATCCTTCTACTGGGAAGCCCTTGCAATCAGCGAGGACTGGATTCGTCCATGCAACCCTCGTGATATAACCGCTGCTACAACAATACCACCAAAAGCTGATTCCCCAGGTGAGGTATTGCGATTTCAGGTAACGTTCATCAATCTACTGAAAAGGGCAACCGAGGGCAACAGCGGCGCATCTAGCACTGTAGACAACGAAATTGGCTTTTCGCGATCTGCCAAGCCCCTCGACCCCGCATCATCCGGCGCCATCGTCTCTCATCCTTTGACGATGGCGTGCGCGCCGACACCAGAAAGCACTTGTGACGCTGCTTACGTCCCGACGTCGGACGCTGCGAACTGCGCCTCAGTAGACTCATCCGCAAACGAGTCCTCCGGTACTCAGAGGGCCATCTCTGAGCAACAGCATATTCCTCCATGCTCATCTCACTTGTACAGCTGCGGTAACTCCTCTGTAGAGCTTGGAGTTGGCGTGTGTTTGAGGCATGATGGTCATCCGCCCGGCCATGCATCTACCCCCGGCGACGCCTCTCCAAGCGCGTCAACTGCTTACTCTGAGGTTTCGGGCATGGATGACCCGAACCTGTACGAGCCGATTTCCAGCTCCCCAGAGGCACCAGAGCCAGCCGATCTACAATCTCGGCTTGATGCTACTTGGCGTGAGTCTCCCAGCAAATCTCATACAGCGCGACTTTTGCGTTCAGGCGTCTTCTGAGCTTCTGTGTTGATCATGCCGTAGCAAGTTTCCCGTTCTGGCTCACGAGGGCCCCTTTCGCTGTCGCTTGGGAAATCACTCGCATTGCACTTCACTGTGGTGTTGACCTTGGCAATTTAGTCATATCCTGTGATGAAACCTGGAATGACTACGATACCATGTGTCGCGCCCTTCGAGAGCACCCTCCATTTGACAAAAAAGTCTTTCCTAAGGGACCTACGCATGATGCTTGGGCGGCAGGCCTGAGTGGCTTCAAGTCTCCTGGAGAGCAGCACCTCACTTTCGCGGCTTCTCTTATTCAAACAAAGAACGCCAGATCTGGCCCGATCTTCTCTTTGATGATGAAACCAGTCGTATTAGACAAGGGATGCCGCCTATATCGTCGTTTTGGACCCGACCGATTTCTCAATCTGGTGATCCCGTCGCCGAACTCATGGACGGCTCCTATTAGCGATCCTGACCAAACTCAAGAGGTCATTCGTTGGCTTTCGTCTCGCTCGCATCATCTCGCTGGCAGGCAGTGGCGGGTTTTCTACGCGAGCGATGCGGGGCGAAAGGCACCCCGGGCCAACGTACTTCTTGGTCCACAGCCTTAGGCCATCTCTCAGACAAAGTTGACCTGTTTTGCTGAAGATGGAAGCGACTTTGCTGCCTTTGATTCACTTGTACCCTTGTCGAGGAACGACTCTGGGGAGCCGCGCCAGAAGCTGGAGGTTTGGGAGATGCTCGATTGGCTCCTGCAGCTGGATCGCAATGAATACCAACCTTACCATAAGCTGTTCGCCCGCATCCAACTTGGCCTCAGCAAAACGACGACGGTGGCTGTCCTGGAAGGGAATCAGATAAGACAGCAACAGGAAGATATCTTATCTTCAGACCCAACCAGAAAAGTGATGAACGACGGTGTTGGTCGCATGTCTCTGTCCCTCGCTCGCAAGGTCAAGGACGTTCTTGGATTGAGCGATATCCCCTCCGCCATTCAGGGCCGCCTCGGTTCTGCCAAAGGCATGTGGATCATCGACGTCGAAGACACTGGGAGCGACATCTGGATAGAGATCTGGCCGTCACAAAGAAAGTGGGAGTGTGACTTCCAACGGGAACACCGTATCCTCGAAATCAAGGACTTTGCTGCAGAGCCTCGTTCTGCAAGCCTCAATATCCAATTTCTTCCCATCCTAGAAGATCGTGCCCAGGACAAGCAAAGCATGAGAAGAGTAGTGGGAGACAATCTCTTACATCAGCTCAGCAAGGAAATTGAAGCCCAGAAAAACGCAATCAAGCATCCGTTGCAGTTTAGGCAATGGGTCAATGAAAACGCCGCCGCTAGGAAGCAGCGTTTATCCCACAACAGCGTGCCGTTCTTAGCTGGCCTCCCTGACTCCGAAGAAGAACAGCTTAATTATCTTATCGATGGCGGGTTCGAACCGACCAAACAGAAGTTCATACAAGACATTATATGGAAGCTTCGGCGCAAGAAATGTGAAAATCTTTTGAAAAAGATGAGCATCAGGATCCCAAACTCGGCGTATCTGTACATGGTAGTCGACTTCTGGGACATGCTGGAAGAAAATGAGGTGCACGTATGCTTCTCGTCTACATTTCGAACCGAAAGCTTCTCTGATTCCATGCTCCACGGGTGTAATGTTCTTGTAGCCCGATCCCCGGCACACCTTGTCAGCGACATCCAACGGGTCAAAGCTGTGTTCAAGCCGGAGTTGCGCGCACTGAAAGACGTCATTGTGTTTTCAGCGAAGGGAGCTGTTGCACTCGCCGACAAACTCTCGGGTGGTGACTACGACGGAGATAAAGCTTGGGTGTGTTGGGAACCAGGTATTGTGTCTAACTTTGAAAATGCGAATATCACGTCAAAGCCGGACCTTTCAGAGTATATCAGAAAGGATGAGACGTCATTCGGAGACCTCATTCAAGCTTTCGGCAAGCCTTCAGCAGCTTCGGAAATGGTCACACGTGGCATAGCCTCCGAGATGCAACCCAGGTTTCTCGGAATCGCTACTAAGTTCAAGGAACGACTCTGCTACAGCCTGAACAGCGTCAATAATAAGCAGGCCCTTTTATTGAGCACACTGCTTGGGAGCCTGGTAGACCAGTCCAAGCAGGGATTCTCGTTTACAGCAGGCGACTGGCAAAAGTTCAAAGACAGAGTTTTAAGCGGCTGCGAATGTCGTATCGTGAACGATCCGGCTTATGAAAACGAGGTGTGGACGGCCAGAGAGGACCCTGTCCACATCATTGATTACCTGAAATTCACGATTGCCAAACGCGCTATCGAAGAAGAACTACAAAAGCTCCACCAAGACATGAGTCTGAGTTCTAGTCCCAGCCGCGATGTGACGCCCTTTTCGCCGTGCGAAGATGGCGAGGGGACCCAGATGTCTGAGTATTGGGATGCTGATCTGGTTGGTCCATATAACGAATTTGAAAAATCGGCATCGACTACTCCAGTGCTGAAGAAAATCTTGGAGAATTTGAAAGAGGACTTGAAAACAATCAAAATGAGGTGGGACAGCAGCGTGGTCTCGGTCAAAGATAAAAGTCAGCGTCCAGGCCTGATGCTGGAAGTTTTTAAAGAGTGGCGCGCCATCCAACCTCGGGCGGAAGCAGAGCTTAGTCCTTCGCTTATGGCGTGGTTGACACCATCGTATGCATCTGAAGAGCACTCCAGTTGGGCTTTGATTCGAGCCAGCACTTCATTTCAATGTTGGTACCGGAAGCCAAAACTTCTATGGCGCATGGCTGGCATACAGCTACAGTTCATCAAGTCAATGGCCCGGCATGGCCAGGTGCCCGTCACCGTTGTACCGAAAATATACGCAGCCCTGAAGCCTGACAGCAAATTCATCAGTCAGGCCATCTCCAGAACGAAGGAGTGCATGGAGGATCCCGGTGGTGAATTTGGTGATGATATCGCAGACAATGAATGGGCTGTATGATGCCGTGGTCTTTGATGATGGTCCACGTGCCAGACCTTGGGCCAGATAGCCGGGGCAGATGACTAGCTGAGTCCTCGGGCGCTCATTGCAGTCGCCGACATTGTGAAGCGAACAATACTCCACCGGCAGTCCAACTTACTCAATGCACTGGGACAGCATGTAGCCATCACAACGATGAACCCGGACTCAAAGCCAATAACCATTTTAATCCCTAGAGAGCATATATTCTGTTCCGCCATTATTCCGATCGCTTCTTGTAATTCTTGCCCGAAAGACCCGCGACATCTCCATGTTCCTTCAGCTAAGCATTGGTAAGTGCTCATCAAATATAGTACATAATTAAAGAAGCCACCGTGGGCTGCCTGGATGGCTACCACTCCGCGGTGCCGGTTATCCGCAATAGCTGGTGATTCCCGGCATCACCTTTCCCTTTCCCTTTCCCTTTAACTTCCGAGCGTTGGTGAAGGTCTCAGTCAGGGAGTTGCACTTTCCAAGGCTCTTCACCGGCTCCCGCGTGTTATCCTTAGCGACGTAGCCACATAAAGTTCCACTTGGAGTGTTTCTTGGTTGGCCCGGCGATGCTGTGGCTCTCATATGGCTGATTATGTCATCGTTGGGGGGGGACCCCGTTACCCCGCAAGAGTCCCCGTACAAGCGTTCTAGTAGTACTTCCATAACACCCATCACCCTAGCCCCTTCGGAGGGACGACACAATCCTTTCTCGTTGGGCTCTTCGTTCTGCTCCACCTTCTCTTAGAATGTCTGCATCCCCTGAGGGGTCAACTCAGGCCATTAGCGACCGAGCTGCTGCGTCGTATAGAAGAAATTGCAAAAAACCGATTCACAGTCGCCCGCCTCGGACTCCACTGCAGTAACATCAACATCCCCAATGCCGGTTACCCTTCGAGTCGTGGAACTGACGACGCTTTCAAACCAGCATAGTATGCCTGCCCTCGTTGCCGCCGCACCAGACAACCACAGTCGATGCGGCATCTGGGGTATGGCGGCAAGGCGGACACACGGCGTGGATATGCCCTGCACTGGCTGGAGTTGCACTGTATGTCCCGTCGGTCCTGACAGGGCTTCCAATGTGTACGGATCCGTCTCAGGCATCTATGTCCAATCGGATGATCTGCATGGCTGCACGAGTGCCTTCGAACGAGGCTCGTTGTCGCATTAGGCGTCCTGCCGTGCGTAGGCCAACCAGAGGGCCGCAGCCGTCAGCGACACAGCCTCTTGGGCGTACAGCTGGTTGCGCGGACGGGTGCGCCAAGAGGCCGGGTCCAGCAAGGTACCCCGGGCCGTGGTCGGGGCGCGGAACCTAGCATCGCGCTAACGGAGAACCTGCGGACTCCTCCACACGCGTACCGCTGGGAGTGGTTTTTGGCCTACAGCCTGCATTCGGTCGCCGGCAATGGGCACTGTGCGCTTCGGTACTCTGCGGACAGTCGTGCGGCGCCACCACCGAGGGTACATGCCAGAATGGACACGTTCAGCGCGACCCTAGCAGTAGTAACCTAGTAGGGGCAGCGCCATCTCGTCCAAGGAATCCGGCCTGTCACGCAAGCCATTATAGCGGAGCTGCTTCTAGTCGGGGGTGTAATGATAGGCGAGGATTAGACTTGGCCAATTCCGACAGGCCAAGCGCGGCCCTACGCGCCGTTGGTCCCTAACACGCCTGTGGACTTGTTATTCGCAGAGCCCTCTGATTAGCTAGCAGGAGAAAGGACTAGATCCGCCGTACACCTAGAGGCTACAAGGCAACATGGTCCAACCGATTTCAAATTCTCAGAAAGCGCCGCCCTCAAAGCAAGCAATACGCCGATTGTTTGTGAACACAACATAGAAAGCAGAGGCCTTGTCCATTTTAGTGAACTTCCGGAAATGTTTTCTACTAGAATACTAATTTAATTACTGTCTTAGGACCGCCGACGAAACTTCTCGGCCACATCGGCAGGCTCTGAACTGGAAAACTCTTCATAGATTGACGTTTTGATCCAAGAATATTGGATTTCCTAAAACTCGGGTTGCTTCCTTAGTGGACATTTCATAAAAGCTCCCTGCAAAACAAGTCGCCGCTGACCCCCATCCAGCCACGCATAATGACGCACCTATGTTGCCTGCAACTGGTGCGCAAGGGGGAAAAGCGATGGATGCAGCTGCACAACCCAGTGCACCAAGATGGCAGCCCATGATACCCAATACACCACCTACCATTGCTAGATTTTGACTTTCCCGCAGGACGCTAACAAAGTTGAGACGTAGGCTTTCTGGCTTTTGACGAAGGGCAAACCACACGAGGTCGGTAGTTCGATGCCGGGCTCCAGTAATCACCAGTGGTAGTAGTTCGTGAGCAAAGGTGACAGGCCGGTCTATCACGAGCGGATAGTAGGCTGGAATGATGAGATGGAATACGGCAGCATGTCCGTGATCAGTTGTCGCAATAAGAGCTTCTCGGTCGGATCTCATCCTCAGGCAGATCGTCGCGAGATCGTGGTGATAGCCACCAAAAGTAGGACCAAGGGGTTGACTTCCCTGCCTCCTTTCAAAGGCAGGATACCAGTCGCTATCCGGGTGCCAGAGATAGAAATAATGGTGCTCATCCGGTATACCGCCGGCGGCATCCATCTCATTCCGGACAAAGCGATGCACATACGCTCCAAAACCACCATCATTATCCCAGCCTTGTACCCTGGCAACGTTTGAAATTGCCAATTCGGATTGTATGGCTTCGAGGCTTGCACCAACTCTCCTGACAGAGTTCGCAAGATCAAGAAGTGCTAGAGAAACAGTACCGAGAGCGGCCGTCTGAAAGTACTCGATGAATTTCGGGGTGGAGTTGAACGCCTCCGGGACGACACCGATTTCTCTCGCCTGAATATCTTTAAGTAAGCGAGGTATGGCAGGCTACGCAGGGCATGAAGTTCATTTGTGCCTCATCAATGGCGGCGAGGCAAAGGACTCTGACCTGTTAGTGCACGCCGTTCAAGGCGAAAGAAAGTTCGACTTGGTACCATCTCGACATCTGCTGGGAAAAGTTCCAACGGCATTTGTGAACGATTATGTTCACTGGTACAACCACGACGAAAACTGTATCGACTTCTACGACGTTCTCACTCCGTGGAAATATGCGACATCAAACTGGAAGCTCAGAAGACTACAGACCTCTGGTCTATGGGTACTTTCTCGGGATGAACACACTCTCATTGATGTTAATAGTGAGTCAGCGAAACTGCTGGCGGAAATTCTTGCATCCCTCGAGGAGCGGTTCTGGATACATGTTCTTTATAGCAACTCCAGCCGGCGGATTTGTATCGACCTTCACCGTTCCGGGCTCGACTTTACCTTGGAGCCAGGTACCGCATCAGTGATTTCAAGGCAGTATCGCGGCATGTCGATAGATCCCTGTCAGTCAATTGGCACCTTGACAGGACTACAAGACAAGCTGGTTTTGAAAATCGATCCCCGCCTTCCTGAACTTCCTACTGTCCGTAAAGTCTTGCTACTCGAGGGAGCGGTGACGTATACTCCCACAAGGGGCCATATCCAAGTCAGAATTGGTAAAGGTTTCGATAAAAGGGTTCATGCTTACGATATCGACGAAAAGCTGGGGAGACTCGTCAGCAATGGGAATCGGCAGAGAAAACTCTTCCTTTGCTACCTCCATGCTATTACTTCGTTCTGTCTTCCAGATCCGCTCTTCGGTAAGACTGGCACGGAAGAGGCTCTTTCTATTCTGAACTCAGCTTCGATGAAGTCATTCGATATTCTGACTGAAGAGAATCTCCAAATCCTTGCTCGTCTTGCAGAGCTTACGCCTGGAAGGAGCTACAATCCTTCCCACAAACGAGTAATGCAGACTGTTGAATGGGACCCGAAGCTCAGTTTTCTGTCCCAGCACGGGCTCTTTTACGAGTATGTATGCCGGATCTTCGACGAGTCAGCGCGGTCGCACTTCTTCCACCCGCAATCGTACCTCGAGCCCCCGACATTGGACCACATCTCTCTGGATTTGCTTGAGAGAGACAACATTCGGTCATCAACTTTTCGAGTCTCAAACTTTGGAGCAGAACGCCATTCTACTGCTTACGACAGCGTGTACGAGCCCAGGGATCGAAGCACGTCGGCGTCAAGTTCCAAGGCATACTCGATATCCCATGTCATCTTTTCCGGTCAATCTACCTTGATCCAGTCCCTCCCGTCTGATATCGATGGCCATCTGTGGCGCTATCTCGAACGGGTTCCAGCAGTCTGTGGTCGCGACAACACAATTCCATTGGCGGTAGTGGCCTATGACGGCGGCTTACTCCTCGAGTCCTCCTCCCACTTCATTGCCCAAAACTGGGTCGCCCTGCACAAGACCCTTGTCACCACTAGTGGAAAATTCGATCTGATGGTCTGGTTAGCGACACTTGCCTTTCCGGACAGCGCCGATATGGCTGTCATCCAGACACTGGCATCTTTTCGAACCACCCCGGGGCTGATTCAGTTGTGTGCCCCTTCTGCCGCCGACTTCAAGCTCGCATCCGGCGCAAAAGTGGACGAAAATAAACTACAGAATGTTCTTGGAGCGTGCCTCCAGCCATTGACCTACTGTCCCGAGTTCTCCCTAAGCCAAGAACCGTATGAGAGCGTCAAAGCACACAAGATACGACGGAGGCTCTTGTACTATCAGAAGACAAACCAGGCAATATCCAGTTTTATCGAATACGTTTCATCCCAATGGCCTTGCAAGAAGCCGGAGATCCCCTCAGACCATAAAGATAGAAAGATGTGGTCCAGCTACTTGAATATGGAGAAAGTACTGCCGGAAGTCAGAACTTACTTCGAGACGTGGTACAACAACCTTGGTTTCCAACAGTATCTCCTAGAAATTGCGATATTTCTGCCCTTAGTGGTAGCCCGTCCGAACGCAACCTCGCCGTTGTTGACAACGCCAGAGTGGACTATGTTGGGGAAGCCACGCTTCGTGAGTGACGATGATAGCTTTAGGCTCGCAGCGCCACTGGCTCCTTCACTCGATACCCGGGTGCTGAGCATGACAATATGGTCCAATGTTCAGAAGAGAGGACACCGCCTCCTTAAGGTGCTTAGTAGTTTGAGCAACAGAATGAATAACGTTTACGAGAAACGCTACATCAACGATCTGCATGCAAGTCTGGAAGCACTGCAAGGCGCGGACACTGCGAGCGATCACATTCAGGTTTCTGGGACAGGCATGAGAGATGACCTTGTACTCTACCTGCAGGAGTGCAAGAAACGAGTAGAATGGTACTACGATGCCATGATAAAATCAATTCTGGGGCCCGAAGCTGGACTGGAATGCTTTTCATCCGAACTACCTGACATCTACTCAAGACCTCGACTTTCACCAACCTTGATTCTACAGCGGCTCAACAAGGACCACCTTAGCAGTATGCCAGACGAATGGAAGAGATGCATTACTGAACATGCCACTGCTATAACCCAGCTCCAACGCGCAGAGCGGATGCTGGCCCACTGGGACGACCCTGCCATGCTTTTCAACGAACTGCGAAATCCAGGTCATAGCAATTGGCAGCCCCTGGACCATCCTGACACTCTGCTTCTGGAGGTTGAGAGCGGCATCATGGTCCGGGAAGTTCAAGAGAGCATCGCAAAACAAATGCGGGAGCCGCCCTCGGCGAAGAACGCGGTCATGCAGTTGAACATGGGCGAAGGAAAGTCCTCGGTCATCGTTCCCATAGTCGCAGCTGCTCTCGCAGACAGGTCTCGTCTCATTCGTATTGTCGTCGCCAAACCGCAGTCGAAACAGATGCTGCAGATGCTTGAATCGAAGCTTGGAGGGATGCTAAACAGACGCATTTTCCACTTACCTTTCTCCCGTGCCCTCGAGGTGGGCCCTGACGAAGCGGAAGCACTGGGATCCCTGTGTCGCGATTGCATGGAGTCGGCGGGTGTCTTGCTAGTTCAGCCCGAGCACATTCTATCCTTCCAGTTGATGGGTATTGAGAGTGCCATCTCCGGGAGTATGGACGTCAGCCGCTCTCTCCTCCGAACCAAAGACTTTTTGGATCTGTCATCGCGTGATGTAGTCGATGAAAGTGACGAAAACTTCAGTGTGAAGTTTGAGCTAGTTTATACGATAGGCACCCAGCGACCAGTTGAACATAGTCCATTTCGATGGGTGTGTATTCACCATGTTCTAAAGGTCATCCGACAAATTATTCGCGAGGTTGAAGAGGAGTATCCCGATTCAATAGAGCTCTCATATATACATAAAGGATGCTTTCCTCGATTACGAATTCTGAAGGACGACGCGAAAGACAGAGTGCTCAGTCTGGTTGCCCATCGCCTCAGCACCGAAGGAATCACGGGACTCCCTATGACAAAGCAGCGAAAGGGGATTCAGAACGCCGTTTTCAACTACATCTACAAGGCCAACCTCACTCCGGAGGAGATAGAATCAGTTGAGAGCTCCAGGATCTGGTCTGAATCGACCAAGAATACTCTCTATCTATTACGTGGACTCATTGCTTTGCAAGTCCTTGCATTTGTATTCTGCCAGAAGAGGTGGAAAGTCGATTTCGGGCTGGCATCAAACAGAAATCCCAGCACGCGTCTTGCGGTGCCGTATCGAGCGAAAGACAGTCCCAGTCCCAGATCTGAGTTCAGTCATCCGGAGGTGATAATCACTCTTACGTCATTAAGCTACTATTATGGCGGCTTGACAGACGGGGACATGTTTCTGAGCTTCCAGCATCTCGTTCGATCTGACCAGGCAGATATGGAATACGGCTTTTGGGTAGAGGACAGCGATCTTCTGCCACATGCCTTTCACCAGTTATCAGGTGTTAACTTGGAAGATCGTCCGCAATGCATCCAGCAGATATTTCCGTGTCTGCGATATTCCAAAGCAGTGGTGGACTATTTCCTCGAACACATTGTGTTTCCTAAAGAACTGAAAGAATTCCCCTATAAGCTTTCGGCATCGGGATGGGACATTGGCGAGGAAAAGCCCCATCCAACCACAGGGTTCAGCGGAACCAACGACTCGCGAGCTTTCTTGCCACTCACCGTCTCACAGGTGGAAGACCGCGAACAGAAACACACGAACGCCCTAGTCATGGAATATCTTCTTCAGGATGAAAACTCCGTGGCTTTGATGCCGAAGCGCAGAACAGCATGTCTGTCTGAAGCACAGGCTTTGCTGGAGGTCGTAACTCAGTTGGAACCACCTGTTAGGGTCATTTTGGATGTCGGCGCACAAGTTCTTGAGCTTGATAACCTTGGGTTTGCGAAAAGGTGGCTGGAAATGCTGAAAGATGACCAGCGTACCCAAGCCATCATCTTCTGCGATGAGGACGACCAGATTTGTGTGGTAGATAGACGGGGTCGTGTGGAAACGTTCCAGACATCTCCTTTCGCAAGCCAAACTGACGTTTGCCTGGTGTTTCTTGACGAGGCCCACACCAGAGGGACGGACTTGAAGCTCCCTGATGAATATCGCGCGGCTGTCACCCTTGGGGCAAATTTGACGAAAGATCGACTGGTTCAAGGTATGTTGGTGAGTTCAGAGCAAATTTTATGAACATAAGTTGACATTGTCGCTCTAGCCTGTGTGAGAATGCGGAAGCTGGGAAAGGGGCAGTCCGTGACCTTTTGCGTCCCAGAAGAGATTAAACAAAAGATCAGCCCATGGCTTTCAATTCATGACTCTATAATTACCGTTGCAAACGTTCTCGAGTGGGCCATCTCAGAGACGTTCGTTGATCTTCGGCGCGGCATTCGGCTTTGGGCAAACCAAGGACGACGCCACAGGCGCCATAAGATGTTGTGGATGAAAGCCCGCAAAGGCGGATCAACCCAGCTGGACGGCCAGCATGCTGAATAATTCCTCGAGGACGAGGCTCAAACTCTCGAGACGAGATACAGGCCCACTCAGCAGCCCACTTCCGAAAGTTCTTTCTCTACCTCTACGCCGGACTTCGATCCCATCACCAAGAGACTTTTTGAGTTCGAAGGCAACGATCCCGAATCAGTCACCTTTCGAGAAGAGCAAGAGCGTGAGCTATCTCCGGAGGTTGAGGAAGAAAAAGAGATCCAGAGGCCCCCACCTGCGGATCCCGCAGAGCACTCTGTACACCCAGACCTCCGGCTCTTTGTTTCCCGAGGCATATTTACGGTCGGGTTAGAAGCTTACATGCCGGCTTTTATGGCACTAGCTGGAACCAGCGCCGCACAGCACTATGATGTGGGGAAGCGACCTTCGGGATTCTTAGTGACGACAGATTTCGCTCGGACCATCATACCATTCCGCAAAAGCCATATATCTGATCTCTTCCAAAGATCTGTGCAGTGGATCCTGACAAGGGCATCGGAGACCGGTGTCATTGAGGTTGCCATCATCCTCAGTCCCTATGAGGCGCATGAGCTTCTCCCTGAGATAACGCAAGGTCGACATGCGTCTCTGCATTTATATGCCCCACGGCCGAATATGGGCTTTCGAGCCCTTGATTCTTTGGACTTGTACACTGTCCCTCATCACCAAGCGACTCGCACCTTGCCTCGTAATCTTGCTACTGAACTCAATCTATTCTCGGGCCAGCTCTACGTCAAGTCGCCAGAAGAATATGTCGATGTCCGCAAATTCCTCGGTCTCGCTCAGGAGACCACTGATAACGATTTCGACAACTCGGATCATGTCCCTCTTCAAGACGTGGACGTGGAAGATTATGGGCTGGTGCAATTCATGAAAGTCCTCATGACAAAAATTAGGCGCAATTGCGAATCCATCGACAAGACACATGTGGGGCGGATCCTAGATCACGGATCCCTTAAAGCTGAAGACTTTGAATGAACTTGGAGCATGACAGCGCCATGGCGTGGGTGTTAGGATGAAAACTGGGTATGGCAAGAGAAGAGGTCAAGGCTGGTTGGATTTTCAAAGATGCGGTCACAGACCAGACAATCCAATGTTAGGCAAGTAATGCTTGTCTGATTGAGAATGGTGACGGCTAAAAGATGGATTAGTGGTGGAGTTGGTACTGGACTGCGGGGTTGAACCTTGAATGGCACCAAGTCGAGAACATCGGGTAAAGGAATTGCCGATCCGTAACCTGTCAGTTATTGACGTGGCTCGAACTGAGAATTAGCCAGGTCGTCCTCAGCAAGGGCGCAGATGTTGGCCGCTCCAAGAACAGTGGTGTTTATCCCTTACGAGTTTAGTCTATACAGCAAATTAACAACGCCAGTAACGCGACCAAGGAGATGAGGAAAACTTCGAGTTCGTCTGACGGTGGGTCATGTTTCTCTGCGCCATGACCGTGACCAGAGCCCCACGCGCGACCTACTTCGAGCTGATTAAAGCGTCGATAATCTGGCGCCAGCCTGCTTCATCGGCTCTTTGGCCCCTGCAGGCATAGCAAAGGCCGATGCATAGGTCCCAGGGCATGCTGTAATTGTGGGTACACAAACTTGCATGTTTTTGAGGCTGACATGTAGAGTTGAGATGCTGGGAATAGAGACTCATCGCGCTCTCATCGCTGATCCTCAACAAGGCAGAGTCAACGCTCGTAAGGTTAAACGAAGCCTCGATACCCTGCTGCACAGTCACAGTCGTTATGAGTTGTGGCCCACAAGAGCCGGGGGCTCATTGCCCTTGATGCGGTATATGGCAGGGACTACTATCTGGGTCCTCGGCCGGGAACATGGTAGTGGCCACAAGTTGGGCGACTCTGAGTTCGGAAGGGACTACGGGCGAAAGTCCCCACAGCAGCCGGCCATCAGCATGTATTTCTCCTTCGTCACCGACTCTACAGCGCGTCTGACGGGATCAACAACGCGGCTCCTCCACCTTTACCTTCTCGAGCCAGGGGTGAAGGGCGTTGGACATATTACGAACAGAGACGGCCATTCATGATGTGATTGCCCACACCCCCCGCCCCTTTCAGATGCACTATCTTTAAGCTGGCATGGATAATACGCTACTGCTGGTGTCTGGGGAATGGTGGGAGAAAGACCAAGAATCGAGTATGAGGCCATTCATTTTACACCCCTCATCAGACAGAGCTCGCCATCCTTGTTTCCCTCCAACGGCCGGCATCGGTCAGGGCGGACCATTCAGTCAGATAAGTCATGACCTTTCATAGAACCCGCCTGAGTATAATCCGAATCAGACGTTCGGTTGTTGTCCGATTTTCTCGGCAGGAAATCCATTGATGGGCCATCCGCTCCCGACCTGCTGCGGACCGCCGGCGGCACCATACCTTGTGCACCATTAGGTCTTGCTTTAATTACCTGTATGTAAGTCTACCATGGAGTGGTTGTGCATGGTGGCTTCCTCCATGGCTTCTGTCACGTCCCACGTCAAGAATGGCAGGGCCAAGCTAGGTGTAACTTCAGTCTTGTTTGCCCACGCTTATCGGCGTGTGATGCCACTGATCAGGCCACTTCCAAACGTGATTCAAACCAACACTGAATAGGACAGGGCTGACTGCCCCGCCCTTTGTACCTTGGCACAGTATATTCATAACTACTCGATGGCAACAATCTGCTTCGGCTAAGACAACAGATTTTGTTGCCTTCTCACACACATTCACTTCCCTAGGTTCAACCATAATTCATGTGGGGTTATTATGGCCAGATAGAAACCCCAAAGGCGTCCAAGAAACCAACTGACTGACTTGCCTGCATTGCGGCCAGGGATGGCGCGATACCTCCATCATGGTACGATCAAAAATCTATAGTCTAGCGGAACCAATACTATATTTGCCCTACGTATATTCGCGCTACGTATCCTCAAGACCGAGCGTGAACTTTTCCTGCAGCCTCCACAGCCACCACACCCGAGCTTGTCTAAGGTCGTCCTGCTTAAGCCTGAGCCAGATGAAGTCATACTGGAGCCCGAACTCTGAAAAGGTTTTGCAAACGGCTTGTCAAAAGGTGGGGTAGAGGTTGATGGGATTTGCGTTTGAAACAACCTGAACGTCCTGCGCACTGGGCATACAAGCGCTTGCATCACGACGACCTCTGGTGAATGGGCACTTGGTTAATTAGTAGATTGACTTGAGCTTATTCGCAATTTTGGCTAGCTGTTTAGTCGCCTCTTTTCAGCAGAATATGACTATTTAGGTTGCTAGGTTTGATCAATTGATCTATGAGGCTATTCCCGGCGTACACAAAATCGTATAACTACACTTCCTTCCCCCTTCTATCGATCACCTATTTTGACAGTGTCAGGAGGTCACGAGGATGTCCGGCTCTACCCCGCCCTCGGCAAAAATGGAGCTATTCAGCACCCGATGGGATAGGCAGTTTCCTCCTCCCAGGCGAGCTTTTCTCATTGGACATGGGATTGTTCAGGCCGATGTCAATTGGCGAGTACGGGGGGCCTTGCCAATCAGACCCTACGCGTGCCGCTGCACCCTGACAGCCGGGGTCCGGCGGCAAGGCGGGGGCGGAACAACATGGCACAGACACGCCCTGCGTTGACTGGATTGCACAGGATGTCCCCTCGGCCCTGACAGGGCTTTCCTACGTATCGATCCGCGTCAGTCACGGATGTCCAATCGGATGATCCGCATGGCTGCAATGAGGTACTTTTACAAGACAGTCCCTCTTGAGGTCGCACAGGTTCACAATTGACCATACACAATTCTACGGATATGAAGAACACAATGGAAGTATCATGCTCGATACTCAACAAGTTAGACTTTTTGCAGATTTCTGCCTGGACCATAGAGGTAAAGGCAGAGGTTCTTATTAACCCGATGTTGGCTGACTGCCCAGCTCCTTCAAACATCCCTGTCATCAACTCCGCATGGCTGCTCGAGTACCCTCAAAAGAGGCTCGTGGTCACATTAGGCGTCCTGCCATCCGTCGGTCTATCACAAGGCCGCAGGCGTCAGCGGGCGCAGCGATACAGCCTCTTAGGGGTACAGCTGGCTGCGCTGGCCGGTGCTTAGAGAGGCCGGGTCCAGCGAGGCATCCTGGGTCGTCTGCGCGCTGGCCTCCTGAGCCGTGGCCAGGACGCGAGACCCAGCATCGAGCCAACGGAGAACCTGCGGGCTCCTCCACGCACGTATCGTTGGAAATATTTGTGACCTACAGCCTGCATTGTTTGCTGCGAACGGGCACTATGCGCTTTGCCATGTTAGTAGGCCAGCAGCCGGCGTTTAGCCCCTTTATCTCCTGTCGGCGTGTCTCCATGCATTTAGACGGCTCAGTCGCGGCTTGACCGTACATCGTAGTAGGCGTACCACTGCTGCCCAGCAGTGAAAACAATGCCTCGCACGCCACCAAGGGCTACCTGGCAACTTCAGGAGGAGCCCAGGACCTGCAGGTACATCGTACGATTATACGATGTACGTATAGTATACAGCTTAGCGCCTTGCAACCGTTCCACTTTGACAATAGGTACTGTATCGGGGGAGCCTTGTTCTGTTCCGTGTCACCCGAGTGTGAATGTACTTGCGCTAAGCGCAGTACTGTACGCGTAGGGATGGTGGCCGTGCTGTGGGGCCCTGGAACACTTTGGCGTATAGATACGCACCAACCAATTGATCACTTTCTTACTGGTGGATTCCGTGTATGGAACAACTTGCTGCCGTATGTACACCATCCTTAGGCAGCCTTCGTTCTTAAATTCGACTCTCTCCATTTCAGTCCCATCCACACCTTGATTCGCAACCCCATCCACATCACCTTCTTGTCTCTCATTTTGCCTTCACCTTTTGCACGCGTTCTGAACGGACAGACTTGTCCCAAGCGTCCCGATCCATCATTTGCTCCCGATGCTAATCGGCTTATTGTGCAAGTAGGACTGGGATCCCGTCGGAACCGTTCCTGGATCTGTCACCCGTCGCCCTGGTCATTCTACTGCTCGCACAAAAGCCGACGATGCATCCCGAGTGGAGTGGGGATCTCGCCGGACACATCTTGTCCACGATAATCGCACGAAAGGCTTGCCGCACAACGCCATTGCAACGGTAAGCATCAACCCTTCTCCTGATTTCCGTCGGCTAAGTCCTCTATGTGCGAGTCCAGGAGGTCGAAGGGAAGCATATGAAACATGCCGTCCAGCAAGCCCAAGTTGGTTGTCCCTGAAGTTGTTGCGGTGCGTGAAGATAAAGGGCGAGAGCCCGAAATCATTCCTCAGCAATTTGAACTTCGTGTCCAATATTCACAGCACGAATGTATACTTTTCTGTCTTGTTGTCCGCTTGGCTGACAGCGCTTCCAAAAAAATCACCGTTTACTTGCAAATCACAGCTGACTCTCTCGACTCGCTGGAACGAACGAATTATTCCAAAACCAATGCCAAAGCTCAAAACCCTCCTTGCCTCGAAGATGTCCGTAAGCGACTGAAAAATATACACTCGGTAACCCGCCTCAAGTTCCAGCTGCGCAGCGACAAGGGTATTCAGCTCGCTGTACCGCTGATGTTCGATCCCGAAGAGATCTCCGACGACATAGCCCGGTCCGCATTGGAGTCTGCCGAGTCGCTCGCGGCCGCCTCGATATTTTCCCTATACTTTCAGCACAATGTCTTGAGGGGGGATTGTTTCCAAGAGTGCGCGGCGGCCGTTCTGCGGCCTCCCACGGAAGAGTCGAGGAATTCATACAATCACATGCTGGATGTGAAGAGGTTGTACAACGGCCACGGTGGCAGAGTGCACAAACCCCGTGAGCATCGTCATGTCTCGCCGCCCACGAGTGAACGCTGCAGTTCTCCCGCTTCAGCCACGACGGTATCGTGCGGTAGCACCCTTGCCTTTGAGACTGATCCGCGTTTTGAAGAGCCGCCGCCATATGTCGAACGAAAGTCACCGACGGTCAGATCAGACGCCGCAGCCACAGTCATTTCCGCCAAAAGCCTCGACCTTGTCCCGCCGAGGTACAGCCATAGCAAACAGCACGATGTGCTGGGTTCCTTCCAGTGCGTCCGCCACTGCGGGAGCGAAGATACCGATATTCGCCCGACTGCAACAAAACGTCCATTCGCCGCTGTATGCACGACAAGGACGACTGCAGGAGGTGCCTCTCGTCCGGAAAAAATACCACGATCTCGATTCATAGATCCTGACCAGACCAAAGACGAGGTTTTGTTTATACTGCAACGCCAAAATCTTGAGCTGCAACAACAGCTTGAGCTGCAAGATCAAGCCATCAAACAACTACGAAAGGACGTTGAGGAACTGCGGAGGGAAAAAAACGAGCTCGAGGGTCGACATGATGACCTGCAAGCAGACTATGCCAACTTGAAAGAGTACCAAGACGGAACTAAAGCGGATGTCGAAGATCTATCTATTGATGTAACAGAGCTGAAGGGCAAATACGATGAGGTTATGGAACAAATCCCAGACGTTTGCGATGAGTTTGAGGAATTGAAGGAATCCCTGAGAGAGACGTTCGAAGAAGACATGTGCAATTTGTCCGAGGACCGCATGGCGAAGCAAATAGGAGAGTGTGTTGAGGCTCACGTAGACGAAATGAAAAGGAAGCTTCGCCGAGCCCTACAATAGGTATGAGCCAACGATGAGATTAAATCAAAGTAAATGCAAAGCCCTCCAAGACTGAGGACTCCTGCTTGGCTATCAGTCTACTGCTTGCCTGTACATTAGTGATACATGAACTGATGATCCTGCTGCGACTGCCAGCCAGCTGAACGACCAAGCGCGCCTATTACCTAGCGACAAGGCCTATATGCAAAGTCTGGGACATGGCTGAGCGCGGTCGCGCGTGGTTCCGTAGCTCCGCTGTTAACCCTTACAGAGACCGCGGTGGAATGCATGACCGTCAATCATACAGCGGGCGGGAATGACCTAACGCCACAAAAGGATGAAAGCCTCAGTGTGGGTCTCCATATACCTTAGTTGGACAAGGTGCACAGGTCACACTGGCCACAGTCAGTGCTGGTTGTAGCCCGTGCACGCCAGAACTCCAGAACTCGCTTCTGCTGATAGCGAATACAATCTTTCTCAATACAGTCCTCAGCACTATAGCGAACCAAAGGTTATAGCGCTTTTATAACAGCATAACCAAGAATTCCGTTTGTGATTCCTGGACAAGAAGCACTTGGGCCTCGGTTTTGACCTGGTAAAAACCTGGACCATCGACTGGGATGTGGGGCTGATACTCAGGACGAGCCTTAGGGCCTCGTCGGGCGAGCCGGGACATTTCCCCTTGATGTCGCATAACGCTGGCCGAAAGGAGATGAATACGTCCATCATCTCGTTGACCGATAGTGTAGGAGCAAGGGCCGTATCTGCTGCCGCGTTGGTTGATGCTTGACCCATGCTTTTGTGCTAGTCTACACCTCCGTGAGTCAGAGAAATAGTCGAGTGGTTCTTCAGGTGCTGAGTCTTTTTGGTCTGACGACAGTTGCTTTGCAGGCTTCGCCGCTAGGCGGACGATGTTTGTAAGAATCGCAAAAGTACTCGAGCTGCTAAATGATCTGGATAGCCGATGACGGGCTGGCTTCCGCGGCCGGTGCTGCTGGATTGCTTGGGTTTTCCCATGTCCTCGAACTGACGCCGCTAATCTCGCATAATCTCCAGGTTCCCGGCGCCAACCGAGACTTGTGGGCTGAGGCACTACGGAGGCTCCATGCCCGATTGAAAGGTCGATTCCGGTGGGTGCGACACGATTGGCTGTCGGTGACTTCCCAAACTGCCCGCCCATGTTCCGAACACGGCCGCCCCACAGGAGGTTGGGGTTTCCGCCAATCCCTCTCTGCCTTTGGTACTGTACATACCGAGTAGTCAAACGGCACACAACGGTTCGGCGTGGCCAACAAAAGAAGACCGCTGGCGGATCCGCCGCGGAAGAGAACCAACATGGGCCGAAGACGAAGCGGTGGGGTACAAGCCGCCGTACTCGCCGCACCGTGCGAGCCAAGTGCCGACTGCGATAACAGACCACGACAGGCTCCCCATACTTGGCGTCCGCGTCAGCTCCCGGCTTCTAACAGCTAGCTTTTGAGCCGGGGTGCAATGCGATGAACCAATCGGCGGCTTAATGAAGGGAGCAGACCAAGCGCGCTTAAAGGTCCAAAGGAGATGACGCATGACGCTAAGGCAAAGATGACGCTGAACGAGATATATTGACCTCTTTGAGATCCACGCAAGAGATCTCCGTCACTGGACCAGAAGCCATCCTTTGTAATCGATTCTGTAACCGAGTGGAAGGCTGAGAGTCAAGTTGTATGAAGAACAATGATGGGGCAAGAGAGGAGGATATGCCGAGATATCCCATCGACTGCCACTGAAATATAGGTACAACCCGTGAGGGGTAGTAGCAGTGCTTGAAAAGCTGGGCATTATGACTTTTCCTTTGCTTGTTAAACGCATCACGCTTGTCATCTTCTCGACATTCAATAGTTTCAGATCGCAACAATTACTTCAGCTGATAAGGACAGATTGTGTCGCAAAGTAAATCGTCAGATATTTTGTGTCAGCATGCTTTGCCAGAAACTAGGATATTCCATACAATTAGAAAAGTTTCATGCAGGAGACCATACTTTGGCTGTGCAGCTTTGAATCCATGGGAGATAAGCATTGCGATAAGTACGTCAAAGTAGTAATATTGTAGGGGAGTCTACTTTTCTGCTACAGCTTTTGGGTGCCTTTCAGCAATGCCAG
>JASUDE010000584.1:2216-27477 GCA_034509685.1 Colletotrichum cereale | reverse complement strand
TGATGGTTTGAAAAAGGGGATGTTCTTGACGATGCGGCATTTTCGGATGGCTCGGATGTGGGGGTGGCTCGTAAGTGGGGTGGGTGGGTTACCTCCAGCCGATGGAGAGAGAAAAGCCAAGCTTCGTGCTAAAAGACACGGAGGGTGGTGTGTGTAGTGAGGCTGAATCTTCTTGTGGAACACCCTAGCCGCCCTCCACGCTCCAGCGTTACTAGCAGGATGCAGCATCGCTCAAAATGGTCATCATCCCGGGGCCAAAGAAGCCTGCGGGGTCTCATGTGCAGCAATCTACCAGCCCCCCTGGGCAGTTGAGCTGACCACCCATTGCTCAATTTAGTTACGGATGGATAGGAACTGCGAAGTGCCCCCGAGCCTCGTTATGGCCCCCAAACTGCTGAGTCCTTCAGAAGTACGGGATTCCCAGGTCGGTAAATACCTATTGAGGTTCCATCTCTACGAAGTTTCCGTTTCTCTCCCTGTTGCGCTTCTTCGTCACCAAGAATCAACATAATGGGTGACCACAACACCTCGCCGACATGTGTGTCGGCCGAGCCCCATGGGCCAACTTCAAACAGCCCTGGGACTATTTCAGACTTAACTGCACATTACTTTGGATGCATCAAAATATCGGAACGCATCGATTTTCTCAACAAGGATAAGAACTACCAACTGTGGGACAACGAACTTCATGTCCAGCTTGACAAGCTACAGCAACAAAAACGAGATATGCCCATGCACGAACGCGAGGAGATGGCTAGAAACAGGGTTGACGAAAAGATCAAGGGCCTTGCTTTCAACATCGAGTCACAGTACAAAAGGACGGACATCCTACGCAAGGCGCTCTCTGGGGTCAAGTGCTTGTTTTGCAGGCCGCAAGACAAGCGCGGCCAGGCACATGAAAATACTTCATCCTCTGGAGACCCATCCTGCGACCTGGTTAGCCTAGCTCACCACAGCCACAAGGAGTGGAAGAGTTCGCCCAGGTACAAGAAGGGGATAGATATCATCCGCAGCTGGAGACGGAGCAAAGATGACGCACCACCCATCATTGACCACGACAATATCAGGAATGGTGACGATGGCTCTGGTTATACAGCCAGCGACCGCGAAGGCATGGTCACAGACCGGGAGGAGGTTCGGAACATAATCAAGAAAGATCACAAAGATGTAGACTACGCGTTCAAAGAAGACGAAAACACACCCTACGAGCTCGAGCGAGACACCAATGGGTACATCATACAGTGGGAGGTCTTGAGACCATGGGAATCGCAACAGTCGGAACAAACATTGGCTTCTCGAAGACTATCTTCCTCCCTTGTTCCACAGATGGCAGCGGCCCCTCTGCTCTTCAGTGGCCCCTTTGCCAGTTCTCGGACGGCATCTAGCAGCAACGCCTATTTCGAGGAGCAAGGCTCGTCGCCAAAAAGACGTCCAACCTGGAAAACTCGAGCATTATCGACAGCCCAGCCTCCCTCGTTCTACGAGACGGGCTCCGGACCCGAAAAGTATCTGAAGCCGGTGAACGAGAGTGCTACGGATTATCGTTTCAAGGGCCGGTTCCCTGACCAGAGAACAACTTTGCAAAACCTTTTGAGCGACAAGCCAGGGAAGGGGAGTGATATGATTCTACACCGTAAACGACTCCCCAAGGAACCAAGGGTTCGCTACGTCCACATCCCCCACAACAACATGAAGGTAAGCGGCCTCGCTCGAGCTTCCGGGTCGAATTCTGTGCTAATGCATTCACATTTAGTGGGTAGAAGTAAGCTAGCTTGTCTGCCGAAGGTGCATACGGGAACACTCTAACACCCTGATAGGAAGCCATTGCCCGATACTTCCACGAGGAGTCCCTAACACACCCAAGTCCTCAAGTGAAGACTCACAGTCAGATGGTGTTGCGGCCCGAATACTGGAGAGGTCAACAGCATGGGGGTCGGCGGAGTCCGGACAACGGTGCACGCTCGCCACATGCGAGCAATCTGCGAGAGAATATGACCGCAAGGAGTGTGCGTCCGTCGAGGCGCCGGAGGAGAGAGAGGCCGAAAGTCGTATGGGGATCTACAAATGGGACGGACACTGGGAAAAGGCAGAAGAAGAAGATATAGTATGCGACCATTGCAGGGGGGAGATTCGCAAAGTCTCGCGGATCGTCATGGTTGACCAGTTGTGGATGTGGATCCTCGACAGGCAGACCATTATCACCAGCTTCCCGAAGAGGTACGGGACGAACAAGTCGGACCCTTCCGGGGTGCACAAGTCGATTCGGACCAGGATTAAGAACGCCCGGAAGAATCAGATTCGATCGGTCTTTGATGTAGCCCTGATCATTTTGGATGAATGTTCCAACACGTTCTTTGATCGTACAAAAACCACAGTAGGCACGGAGACGTGATAGGGCAAAGGGCCAGACGACTAACATTTTGAAGGATCGACACCCCCAAGTCATAGACATCTTCGCCGAGTCGATCGGCAACCTCGTAGGTCACCTCGGAACAAACCCGAAGAGAGAAATGATTGAACGATGCTGACACCGTGGTAGCAAAACAAGCAGACGGTGTCGTTCCAGCACCTATGGCACTGGACGGAGAGGGCCTCGAAGATATACAACTCCAAGTCCAAGTACGAGGACACAGCCCACCTCCACGCCCCGCTTCTCAACATCAACTCAGAGGGCAAGCTGCAGCGGGAGATCCGGGACATTATAGACGAGCTGGACATCATGATCCACGTCAACAAGAAGCAGAATGAGGTAATCAAGAGGTTCGTAAAGAACGTCGAGAACATCTACGACCCGAGCGGCACGTGGCGGGACGAGACGCTGAGCCCGGACGGGGATCGGGACTACCTGCGTTCAAGGTCCAGGTCGAGAGCGGACGACGATGCCCAGGGCCGAAACCGGAAACCCAAGAGCGAAAACGATGAACAGAAGCTGGAGAGGGAGAAGGACGAGTTCACGTGGTTCCGCAAGCAGGCCTATGACCTGATCTCGGATGTCGGAGACAGAATCGCCGAGCTCGAGGGATTGCGCAAGAGCGCGGAGAGCGCCTCTCAAGGAGTAAGGCTACCCGAGGTCCCTGGAAACAAAGGTCGGACGAGCTGACTTGACTTTCCTTTTTAGATCAAAGATCTCCTGGACCTCAAACAACAGCAGGCTAGTATCCTGCAGGCGTGGCAGTCGGTACGACAAGCGGACGAAAGTGTTCGTCAGGGGCAATCCGTCATGATTTTTACCATTGTCACCATCATCTTCGTAAGTAACTGCCCTCATTATATACTCTTCCACGATATCCTGCATATCCTGGCCGTCAACCACCATAATCCTGTTGTTTCAATACCTAATCCGTGGCAGCTCCCCTTATCATTCATGTCGAGCGTCTTTGGTATGAACAATAAAGACATTGGCGACACTAATATGTCCTTCGGCGACCAAGCAGCCTACATGTGTAAGTTGCCAGCCGCCGTCTCTTACAGTCCACCGCTGACGACTGTTACTCCCCAGTCCCAATCTCCGCCAGCGTGTTTCTCGTCTCAATCATCTTCGCCTTCTGGACGTACCCGCGCACGGTACTCTGGTCCGCTTACAAGTACTCCGAGACGTGGATCCTCGTCAATTTTGGGATCTATGATGTGTTCCTGTGGCTCAAGGAGTGGAAGACGCTCCTCATGACCAGCGACGATATGCTAAAGAGTCTAGAGAAGAGCGTCGAGAAAATGAAGAACGACGTAAAGAGCCGCCGCACGAAAAGTACTGCCGGGAGGAGCAAAGGTTTCCAAGCCAACAGCTTGTCGGATCAAACAGGCGCGGACAACGCACGCGAGAACTGTTCAAAGAGTGTAAGTTCAACAGATGGAGGGGTGCAGTCGTCGGGAACCAATCGCTCAAGGAGTGATTTGGAGAGGCTGGGATAAAGACCACGAGGGGGGTCTCAGGCAATGATGTATTTGCAGAGTGTTCCGAGTCGCACATTTTGCTGTTTGGTTGCAGCTGAGATGATACTCAACGTTTGTTAACGGAAAAAGACCTGAGGGGCCTGAGATAAAGCTGGCATAACTGGGTAATGGCAAATTTTGTGCGCTTTGTCGTTAGATGCACTCGAGAGTATCCTAACCTTGATCAATTTACGACACCTCGCTAAGTCCAGTACTGCCAGTTCTATTGAGGCTACGGAGTTGGTTGAACCGGTAGAGGCAGCTTCGGGATACCGTTTCCCTAATTGTCCAAGGTCCGTACCAGTCCTATCAATCGAAGCAACTCCGTCTCTCGTAATACGTGATCAAGCAGGAGCTTTGCTCAAGTCAGACTTACCTCATGGTCAAGTCAAGCAGCATCGTGATGGGCAAGGGAAGTTTTACCGGTAACTAATTCCATAAAGCCTGGTACAAGCTGATGAAAATTCCAGTTGCAAGACCAGTCAGCGCACGTTCCGTCAGTCGACGACATTGGGTCAGTTCCGGAGGTTGAGAGCAAATACGAGGTTTTAAGACGCATTGAACCTATATTCGAGGCCTCTCCACAAGAGGTCGACCATAAAGATGCCATACGCGGATAAACTTAGGCACTAATCAGGTGAGCTCGGATGAAGCTGCACACATTGGTCAGAGGGCCTATATGGGGCTTTTCCTTTGTCAGGAAGGTCAGGAAGCATCTAAGTAATATACTGTCCTCTCCCCATATAATGGCCTGTTTCTGCATGGCTAGATGACAAATCAAAACTTTGGCAAGGTCGTACATCTTGACCCTGATCTTGGCGGCCCAGAAAATTTGCTGCATTGTCCCGCGGCATTTCATTTCCCTGAAAGAGTTAGCAGACACGGATGCAACCGCAAGGTGAAAGCTGGTTCAAGGATTATGTTTCGGTCTTTTTCCCCCGAAAATGCAAACAAAACCAAACAGTGTAGTCCTCAAACACGTGCATCTTTGCCTTCCCCTCCCTCCCACATAAGCATCTGACATCTTGGCAATCTCGCAGCACGTGTTTGCTAGCTTTAGCTCTCCAGTCAATCTTCCGCTCTCCTGAAAATCACTACGTGTCTAACTTCGGACGTATTGCCCCAACTGTTGCTGCCATGGCCAGACCCACCTCATCCACCCTATAGTGTCCCATATCTTTCGATATCGGTGGGTGGCTAGCGCAGCTTCATGCCCGGCATTCCCTCAAGCATACCGGGCCTCTCCTTCTCACCGGTCCGCTTTATCATATCTTCGTAGTCGGCAGTTGCAGGACACATCCCTGTCAGTAATATCGGGCTTACAGCTTGTTCCGGCCGCGGCGGTCGTAGGATGATCCTGGCACACGGGTTGAAAAATGACGAGTTGTCAATTTTCAACCAGTGTCATTGACAAGCAATGCTACGATAAATGGATCCTTGGTATCTGGCCTTGGCCTACTCAAGAGTATCGGAAGGGGTAGACCTCAACTTGGTAAGAGCCTATCATATACCTAGCTTCATCTGGATACGCGCTTGTTAAGGAGAAATTCTTGTAGGAATAGCGGGCGGTAGAGGCATTAGTCGGATGCAATGAGCGATCGGCGGACAGAGGATCTTTATGATGACTCAAGGTAAAAAGATCCTTCGGGGAATTCCCCCGTGGGGGTGACAGTTTCTTCAACGGCGCTTTCTCTTGTTTCCCCTTTTTATTTTATTTTCTTTCCTCGGTTCCGAGACCAGGTGCATATATACACATAAGATACTGGCTATATAGACTTTGGTACATAAGATCAAAGTCCCTTGGCACGCGGGTTCCAAAAAACCCGACCGTTCTCACCTTTTTTGGTGGTCGTAAAACCGGTCGATTTTATGGGAACCCGCGTCCTTGGTTGATCAGGTTTATCGTAAAACATTCCCGCGCATTTACTGCGTGTCTGTGCTATCGTCTATGCTTTTCGTGTCCGTGCTCTTCCCGTATGTCCTCCCGATAAAAGGTCTTCCGATGTACAGTAAGGTTATTTGCCGGATCCAATACGGACGATTATCAAGCAAGGATATCCTCGTGAGGCTTCAGACTCCATCAGTCGGAAGATCCAACAAACAGTGTAATGTGGATCTGTTCTGTCCTGCTTTATCCAAGGCACACAATAGCGCCCCTCCCTCCCGAGTCCCCCGACATATTCGACCCAATAACACCCAGAATCGCAGGCTCCCCCTTGATAGAGAGAGGGTCACCAATGGCGGGTCCGCGATTCATGAACGTGCGACCCGGAGATCAGAGTTATTGTGGTGACGATAGAATTTTCCGGGCCGTCAGGATCGGCGCCCCTATTTTGAGATGCTGATGAAGCGGGCAGCACTTTGTTCGAGTCTGCCCAAATAAGGGTCGATACCTCCTCAGGTAGTACTTTGTAATCTGCTTAGTACTAGGACATCACCCTATCGTTATATAGGCATGCGACACCCGCCCTCAAGAGTCATGTCACGGTATATTGGGTCCACTACACGGTTGGCACAGCGTTGCATTGATCGATTGTTTTTGATGTTCGTATTATTCAGCTCATGTATCTTGAATCGGCGCATTCATCTGATTCCACCACAACGCCGATAATGGTCTGCCCTTGCATTTACTACGCAGTCCTTAGTTGCCGGGGAACCATCTGCTCAGGATGGAAGTGACATTCTGCGGCCGGCTAAGGTGAGCGCAGTGGCCGCTGGGCTCGCTCTCGGTCTTGGAGCTTGCGGGGAGGACCGCAGACATGCCCTGCTGGTAGCTGAGGGGCAGAGCGTTGTCCAGAAGGCCGTAGATGTAGGCGCAGTCGATGCCGTTGTTCCACGGTTCGTAGCTGGACGGGGTCGTGAAGGCGTTGATGGAGGTCCAGGTCATCTCCTTTGACCACTTCTGCTGCTCCGAGGGGGGCATGTCATTGAAAGCAACCTCGGGAAGCATGCTTGTGTTGCCGACAACACGGTCGCCCTACGAATGGGTCAGTATGTTCCGCATTTCACTTAACAATGGGCCGAAGCAAGGGATCGGTGACACGTACCTCGACAATCATCCACGGGAGAGGCTGGCCGCCAAGAAGATCCAGCAGACTGGAACCCTTGGGGAGCATGAACGCACTGGCATAGACGATGCTTACGACGCCACCGGGGGCGCCAGTAGCCGAGCGGGAAGCGACGTCGTAGCCCTCAACAGCGTTGCTGGCAACGACTCCGCCGTAGGAGTTGGAGTAGATGACGACCTCCTTGCCGTTGGAGACGAGCTTGTCGAGTTCCGTGCGCACGGC
Source organism: Colletotrichum cereale (assembly GCA_034509685.1). Lineage (NCBI taxonomy): Eukaryota > Fungi > Ascomycota > Sordariomycetes > Glomerellales > Glomerellaceae > Colletotrichum > Colletotrichum cereale. The sequence goes on along the minus strand of JASUDE010000584.1, from coordinate 20,257 downwards.
AGCAACGTCGTCGTTCAGAGTGGCAAGCGGGGTGGTGGTGCCTCCGACCGTGGGTAATGATACCACGGAAGCGCTGAAGTCGGCACTGGCCAGCTCGGCTGTGAGAGGCTTGAAGGCCACAGGCAGTTGCCAAGCGCCAGGGACAATGAGAACGGAGGGCTTCATCGTGGAAAGTGACGGTGAGACTGGAGAAGCTAAAAAGAACGTGAGGGGGCTTGAGTGGAAAAGAAAGAATGGCCTGATTTACTGCAACGGCATGAGAGGCAAGTGACCGCTCTAAAGTACTGTTTCCTCTACAGTGTAGATACCAAAGCATGAACCCTCCCCTCCTAATCAGTCTCCGCAAGTGATACGGGGACGACCGAAATGGGCTATACGAACTAGGCGTGTCAGCGGGATAGATACCAGGCACCATGTCGGTTATTGCCACGAGGTGTCGATTCGCTAGTGTCGGGCCCACGATACGGTGCTCCGAAGTCATCCACAACCAACCCAACGTTGGCGGTGGGTTGGCCCTGGACTCCCCTGGACTCCCCAGGCACACGTGTACGAGAAAGGGGTCGATAGTATCTGTACCCTTGAACGGATGCACGGATAATGGCGCGAGCCCATGCCCAGCTCGATCTGTAGACCAAGGCGTAAGGTCTGGACTGCGTATTGCCTTTGATTCTCGACTTACTCTATCGCCTCAAGCCTCGTCTGCTTGACTATCCCTTTGCCACGTGCCTGGTCGAACTCAACTGTCTGTTTCGTAGCAGCCCCGACCATTTGACGATAATGTGGCTCAGAAAACGACCGCGGTCCACTAACTTGGTTTTATATCAGATTGCAGGGTTGCTGACTCACAAGGGTCTTCATCCGCATGCCGCGTCTCCAACGGCTCGCGCCCGGCATGGCGTTCAGGCCGAGAGGTTCATAATTGCCGCAGAATTGACGACGGACCTTCGGTACGATCCCTGTGTCGGCATGGGTCCTCCTGTCTAATAAAGGGGAATGGCGTGCTTTAGCAGCTCGACGCGGGTCATGAGGAAGGGGGGGGAGGGGTAGTGGGCAGGAAACTGAGATAGGTAGGTATTCAAGGCGGCGGTCCCTCTTACACAGTTACACAATAATACACGGCATACATACAGACATACAGTATAATTGTTATACCCAATACTCAACCCGATATAAGGTTACTACATAGTATATAGAAACATGATTACTGAGCCAAGCGGGGGACAAATAAAGCCGCACACCTGATCGACTATGGCCAACTTGCGTTCTCGCGCTGAATTTGTGATCAGCGGCACTTCCTCCTTTCTAGCAAATTTGCGATACCCCAGGCTCTTCCCATCTAGATCCTGGTTTTAAAGTGTGCGTGTTTTTTGTCACCCGCCTGAGTAGGAAACCCTTCGACAAGGTCCAAAGGGAGCCGTGCGCCACCCTGTTTCTTCTCTGTCTGTCCGTTCAGATTTGACATAGCCCTGGCCTGCACCCGTGGGGTTGAGCTTGGGGACATATATGATATGGTATACGCCAAACTACTGTGCAATACGGTACACCAACAGTGGGCGGGACTAAAACAATGTGCTCTAGCTTTCTTACGACGTCCCCCTCCGAGGAACCCACAACTATAAGGTGCATCCTCATGGGTAGCATTCCCGAAACTGCCAAAGATTGACAGAGTAAGTGGGTACTCGGGTTGTTTCCGGCTTCCGTTCCCCTATAGTCTGCCTCTTTAGGTGAACTTTACCTGGTCATACTTGTCATGTCCAAGCGGCCCCCCCTGGGCTAGGTAGTACTTGTGGCGGGGCTCGGTATGGTTATCAAACGCGGCATGTACAAGTAGATACAGAGTATCCGTAGTCTGCATATTATGAACAAAAGTACGGATAATACTACCAAGTTTGAACGATACCACCGCACCCATCACCACGAATGGGTCTGATGCCTGAGGGTTTCGTATCTGCCTCGAATTCCTTTGTAGAGGGACTTGGGGCCAGTTGGTTCAGTGTGGCTTAAAGTTATTCAAAATAAAACCATGCTCTGCCCCCACGTGCTGTTCCCATCGAGACGCCTTCATCTAAACCGCCCCTCCGAAAACCATCGACGACCTGGCCCGTTTTTCCGACCTTCTTGCCGCAGACAAAGCCCGTGTGGCCATCTAGCCACCCACCATGGCAGCCACCATGGCGTACTACCCGTACGACGATATGTCGATCGATGAAGCCAAGCGGGGGTATCTGAAGATGCTGGCCGGGTTCGCCGCGGACCAGAATCTCGACGAAGACCTACGCTCATATGTCCGAGCCGTCACAATCGCCTTTACCGCCCTCGCCACTTTCGTGGTCGGCCTGCGATTCACTGCCCGTCATCTCCAGGGAGCCAAGTACCTAATCGACGACTATACGATGTTGGCCGCGTTGGTCCTCTTGATCGGGAATATGGTTATGAACCTGATTCGTAAGTGACCCCGCGATGGGTATTATACCGAGCCCAGCTAACAGTGGTCTGTAGTGGTGGATGCCGGCATTGGGTTGCATTCAGGCCGCCTCACGCTTGAGCAAATGCAGTTCCTCGACAGAACTATGATGGGCGCCGAGATATTATATGTCAACGGCGTGAACATTTACAAGATAGCGCTGCTGCTTCTCTACTTACGCATCTTCCCGATGCGCGAAGTTCGAAAAGGAGCGTTGATCTGCGGTGGTTTAACAACTTTCTGGACGCTGGCCTGCGTCATCGCCGCCTCTATTCAATGCATGCCAAACAACAAGCTGTGGGAACCCTGGAAGCCCGGTTATTGCATCAACCTCTTCTTGACTCAGCTTTGCATCGCCATACCGAGCATCATCGTCGATATCGCAATTCTCTACCTCCCGATTCCCCATGTCTTGAAACTTCAGATGAACCGAGCTCAGCGAGTCCTGGTTCTTTTCACTTTCTTACTTGGGAGTTATGTCGTCTTCTGCAGTGTCTATCGCTTCCGGGTTTTCCTGGATTACACACGAAATGACATACCATGTAAATTGCCACCACAGAACGAGCTGCCAAAGAGCTGTACTGACATACCTCTAGATTCACTGGCGCAAGGCCTGGCATGGAACATTATCGAAATAAGCAGCGGAATAGTGTCAGCTTGTTTACCGACAATGGTTAGTCAACGCCAAAGAAAGTTTGTCCCAAATACTTGACTAATAGGTATACACAGGGTCCCATTGTCCGACTCCTTTGGAAAGGATTGCTCGAATCTGCTCATCGCAGTGGCCCGGATAAGTACGCCAAGAGCTTATCGACGACCAGAAAATCAGGAATGAGGTCAGGAGCAACCGCGACTATCGGCGGTGGCAAACGATCGGGAACCACTTCCCAAGCTCATGACGGCTCGAAAGACTGGTCAAGAATTGCGGAGCCTAGTAACAGAGCCAACTTCCGCGAAGAGGCCAAGTACGGTATCGGACTCAGGACAATGGGCGGAGGCGACGACGACCGCAGTTCACGCAGCTCGAATGACGTGGAACTCGTCCCTCAGCACACCGTCAGCGTGACCATTAGAAGTCCTGGGGCAGCAAACTTCTCAGAAGGCGACCATAATCTGTCGGCGAGGGACTATTACCACGGAAAAAGGCTCACGAGGCAGGGAAGCACAGCGAATTATTCTCACCCGAACAACATGATTTGGCAGCATCGTGAAGTTGAAATAACCACGGAGCCGGTTGAGCCAGAATCAATGCTTCCAGCAGCAAACAGCAAGAGGAGGTCTGGATTGCAATGAGGCGCGCGCGTGTGATATACCCAATTTATTTTCCCTTTCTACCCTAGGCAATGCCTATAATATTAGTTGACGATAGTATCTATGTCCAATGTCATATGAATCAAACGTTTTGCCAGACAATGTGTGTTCTCATTACATCCATCCTGAGCAACATTAGGGAGTTTCGGCACGCAGTGTGACTTGCAACCAGAGCGATGATGATCGGCCGTAAGCATGTTGAATCATGATTCATCATCTTGGAGCCCGTGCATGCATGGGCTTGATTTGATCTGAGATCTGGGCGCGCCGGCCCGCGCAAGAAAAGAAAAGAATTAAGTCCCTTCGACCAGCTCGTTTGGGAATATTTTGCGGGGATTTTCTTCTTCCCAAGGCAAAAGATGTGCAGTGCGCGCTCCACTTGAAATCGGGAAGAGTTCTTAATTGGGCTCAAACTGGAAAAGCCCCTGACGATTCATGAACATTGAAAGTATGTCGTCATATTGCGAAAGCTACACGCGAATGTGGCGTCTTTATTGTTGTAAGCGTAGCTATAAGCGTCTGGACACGTCATCTTAAACTACGGATTATTTCCCTCTGTACCTAACTTGTTGTATTGTAGGTGCCTATGCAGCACAATACTCGTTTGTCTTGTAAACGGCGCAGTTTGAGTGGCAGCTGATGGGTGCGTTGCGTGTTCTCAAGTTAGTGATTAGATTAGGTGGGGGGCATACTAGAGATCAATTGCCATTATTAATGCTGAGATATGGCGGGGCTATATAGGTAACTGCTTTATAATTACTGTCGTCTAGTTTGACGTAAACACTGTGTGTAAAACTGTCTACTGAACTATAAAGGTTAGATAATAGTAGTAAATTGCGCTAGATATAGACTTACTAAGGCTGATGTTATACTATATCCTGTCCTTTTATGCGGTAACCTTAAACCGCGTAGCGCTAGTAGATAAACGACCCTAGCAGCTTGAATGGCTACAGTCACCTAGAACACAATCTGTCCTGTTAGGTGAGCAGTGTTGTCTTGCCTGGATGCGTCCTGACTATAGGAAAGAGTTAAGAGAGATTTATACCTGCGAGTTGGCTTTTAATGTAAGGCTGTTACGTGATAGTCTTGGGAATAGTTGATTACTCTTCTACTATATGAGGACTTTATATAGGAACCTACGGCTTCAACTGCGGGCCAAATTGTCTGGTTAGTAAAGTTGTTAATAACAGTTAAAACCAACTTCTGCGCATGCAAGGCGACAGGAAAGGAGCAGCAAGGCAAGCATCATGGTTTCTTGTTGCGTTTTGGGAAAGGCAGCAGATATATAACTGTGCGCACGCGTCCACTCGAACTTGGCCCTCACGGCATACGTTGCAAAATAGGCAAGGGGTTCGTTGATACGAACAAAAATGCGTTGATCCAAATGATACCTGCAGCCGTCTCTGACAAATCCCTCAGTAGAATTCAACATCCAGGCTTGCTGTTCTGATACCCGTGCCCCTCGCCCCTGGCTTTGGGTTCTGGAAGTCCATCACACCCTAGCGCAGGCGACTATAACTATCATTATCCATGCGCGATAGTGACCCATATGTTACCCGAAAGAAGAACCAAATTGATGCTATTCAGACTATCAGTATCGCCGCAACCTGCAGCACAGGTTATTGTGGCTAGAGGGTACCGAAGGCTTACAACCGCGAACATCTTGTGGCGATGATCTGGCTGCTCCTGCGTGGGATCGGTGCCCTTTAGGTCACTGAGTGAAATAAACATCATAAGCCAGGTTTTACGGCTAGGAGAAGTATTATGCATGTATGGACGCAATATTTATAAACACATTGAGGGGAAAAATAACATCAAACTGTACTTAAAGATGAGGACATTATGTGGTCTTTGTTAAAGAGGTCTGCTTGCTGAGGTGGGAACGACTGAGAAAGACCCTGGTTGCGGGATAGCCGGTCAAGCAGCTAGCAAGTGTGGCAGTAGTATTAACGGCTGTAATTGCAATATGATAAAGATAACGATAAGTTATTTACTTATGTAACGCAAATTTAAGATATAGCTTACGTTAGACTGACGTGGCCGACTAGGACAATTTGAATGTTAATATAGGCAGGGCAGGGTAACAGACTGTACTACAAAGCATAAGTTCAGGGGTAGGAACACTGTCTTATAGGAATTAGGATGTATCTCTAAGCACACTTATCAGTATATATCCATTCAAATATGTTTTAATGCCCTCCTGTAACACAGGAGTACTATACAGACTGACATAATTGACGTTGATTTACATTATGTAAATGATAGAAAGTTCTAGGCAGTGCAAATTCTTGTTGTCTTATGTCATTGACCTGTTGAATAAATAAGCTATAGATGGAACTCAGATGGTTTGTGAACAGTCTCGTCTCCCTATTTTATCAGCGATATTAGGATACCAACATGATCACTGCCACAAAGGAGACTTCTTAAGTCTGCGTATTAAGGGGTGATCATGCCTCCTAATCAATATCACGATCTCCAGCAACCTTCAACACAGGTCCAAAATGCTATAAGGCCTGGAATAGATACCAGTGGGATGTAAACATAGGTTCCTCTCTAACATTGTCGGGTGGGTGATTGACTGCGCCCATAACTTTTCTATAGACTCAGGACTAATATAGATAACGAACGAGGGAGACAATAGCAGATATTGTAACTCTATCACCAAAGTTTAGGCACTATAAGTTAGTTCTATAGTATTCTCGTTACGTATAAAACTCTCTGTTCATACTGGCTGTGTTTATGAGTAGTAACTACGACTGTTGGAATGACTATACGCCCGATAACTGGCCAAGTATAGATAGGGGTTGGATAGACAGTAATGTGTTTCTCATAAGTCTAGTAACTAAGAAGATCTAGCCGACCGGCCGTTATATAGGTCGGAATCCGGCTGACTAAATACAGTAACTATGCCTTAATGTATGCGTACGAATGTGTCTGTGACTATACCGAATTACTATTCGGACAATTACGGTGTTTTATCTTCTTATAAGGGATAGTCAGTTTGATAAGGCTAACAGGCTGTAGCCTGCAGACTTAGCGTATTAATCTTCAAGTTACCCTTATTAAAAGTTAACTATTACAATTAGTTCCTTCTTATATCTTATCATTTCTCTGGTTTTGATTTTAAAGTATTATGCTAGATAGGCTTAGGGATCTATCTCCGAGTTTAAAGCAAACGGTAAGGCCTGTAAAGCTTAATTAATTCTTGTATATGCCTATTATATATATTTCTAGCTTTCATTCTGTTTTTTCTTCTTTCTCCTGTCTACTACTATAAGACAAACGTATTGTCTCCTTTATCATAGACTAGTAAGCGTAACCTTATAGATATAATAGCCTATTGTAAATACACCAGCTGGCTGTACGTATTAATCAAAGACTAGGCATACATTATTAAAGGTTTAGACTGCATATAAAGACCACTAAAGAGCCTGCTAGGTCCTAAAAGCTGATGACTAGGAACACTTATGTTAATAGGAAACATAACTAAGTATGTTACTATATGAAGACTTAGGGTATATATTACCCTACTTAATATAGCCTAAAGTTACAGTAAGAAGACGTGTTCTACAAGGTCTGTGGTGCCGCCGTTCTAGCGCACGAAAGGCCCACTGACCCGAACTTAGACTTTTAACGGGCTTCTCCGTACTAAGCATATGAAGCCCGTTAAAGGTCTAGGTGCACTGAGGTTTAAAGATAGGGATTCATTTATCCAAAAACTAAAATAACAAATTACAAAGTCTTACATAGTATACAATTGATACATATTCTTTTGTCAATTCCTTAGGAAATTAAATCGGTAATACCGCTATATTTGATTTCTTATATGTCAAAACAACCTATACTAGCTATTAGACTAATTAAAAAAAGTAAAGCTCTTTCTTTTTCCTCATATACTCTTTCTTCTCTAGATACTCTAGCTTTTTTCTTATTGTTAGCTCCTCCCTTTAGCCTCCCGTTTACTCTTACAATAACAACCATAATAATCCAGTTTACTCTCAACACGCTGGTCTTTTCAATCTGCTTAAACTTTCTATCAGTACTTCTTCACTATTAACTATTTTACTTATTCTCATCTAACCGACATAATGAACCCTAAATCATTTGTTACTTTTGTCTTTATTGGCGCTACTATGGGTGCCGCAGTTTCTTCTGCCAATGAACCCGTTACCTCTCATTTAGAACGCCGCGACTACGACGACTGTTACAACGCATGCTTAAAAACCATGGCTGCTAAACGCAGATATCGGGATTTGCATGGATTCTGTACCAGTTTTTGCGACGAATTGAAAGAAAGTAAGACTTCATCAGGGTCCGCGGATCATGAAAGAGGTAACTAGGTGATACCGCACGGAACCTGGACGCTGAAGAGCCATGGGCACTTGACAGCAAGGAACAACTCTAGTCTGAGATGCCGGGACGTAAATGGAAGCTAGGAAGGGATATAGTGGTACAGCAGGGGATCAGTTGTGACAGATGAAAATCGGGCTTGTTTGTGTATACCTTACCTCACCGAAGTTATGAAAGAGAAATTTATAAACTTAGTAGATTGTGAAGCGTGGTTGACATCCAGACATTTTATGATTAGCACCGGAGCAGATACAGGCTTTACGACTCAATTCTCCAAAATGATCGAGGCCCAAATGGCCCGTATGTATCGGCAGCTGACGATGGGCCAGTCCGCAGCGTCGCTCCATCGACAGCTTGTCGCCGCCTTCGCGGAGGACTGGGGACGGGCTTCGGTCCGACAGCACATGTTTTCATTGCCTACGGCGTCGCGAGTGTGGCCACGGCCAGTGCATGGATTGTGTCAAGATCTTTGGTGTCGCGAGTGCGGCTAATCCGTGGCTGATTGTCGTCGACGAGTGTCTCCTTTGCGGACATAACGGTGGCATGTTACAGATATGACTAAAGCCGGACACCGCGTCGCCCCGAGTGCTGTGTATTGACGGGGGCGGGACGAGGGCAGAATACCCCCTTAAGCTTTTGAAGCAGCTCGAAGACGACATTGGCGGCTGGCCTGCCGGGTCACCCTGTGCAGCATAAGTTTGTCGTCGTCTTCAGAGCCAGCTCAGGTTTGTTATGGAGCGTTGCTGTTGTATGTGTGTTACTTTGTAGCTGACACGTTGTAACAGGCGAAATTAGCGCTGGTGCTCTCTACATTGACAGCTAGACGGTAGATAAGTGTATTGCCTGCTTTAAGTCCCTATTAAACTAGGTAATCACGCCCTATAGCGTCCTACCTATCCATATTATAGGTGCTTTTATGTGATTGATAATATAAGTTCTATATAACTATTACTATAGTTATTTATGTTATAGTGTCGCAATATGGAAAATACGAATATCCGGAATAAGTCGGAAAGACCCGGATCAATCCGGCGGCCCGGCATCCGTCGATGCCGGGCATCCAGCCCCTATGTAAATCAGCCACTTTCCCCCTCCCCTTCTCCTTCTTTTACCATCCTTCTTCGGGAAACATAGATATCATCAATCAGAGACTGTTGTTCCAACCCAGCCGAAAGGCAGATATGGGGATACCCATATGCAACCACCTGTGTAGCCAAAAAGAAAGCTTTATTTGATTCCACACACTCGCGGTTTCTGATTTAGATACTCTATACGTAACATCTCAGCCAAAGACAAAAAGGGCACCATAAGTGAAAATAACGAGATCATCATCTAGTGGTTTATTGCCCTACAAGTAACATTTTGTTACAAGGTGTTTAGTATCTGACGTTACCCTCCCATCAGTGAATACCGTAATGGAAATACGCCTATGCCACAGAATCCGCCAACGCTGATGCTTGATCATTGAGAGTACCTGTACAGGCGGGGCTCAAGCCCGCAATGGAGCATTCATGATGTCGAAGATATGACAGCGTCCGTGTCGACAGCAAATTCCCGTAGTTAACGAATCACAGTTGCGTGGGACTTTGCTGCGTTGAGAAGACGCTACTCGACCTTCCATCTCCACGTCAGCTAAATATATATAGCCAGCCACTACACTACTACAGCACACCTAATCTTGTTATATTTCCATTAAAGGCTCGCCTAGACCACCGGGAAGACCACGTCTGACCCCGAAAAATGGTTGATATGTATGGATGTTGTAAGAGAAACAGTGAAGCTTGCTATGGCAACGGGAACAAATCAGCAAATAAATCACAACTGCTATCTCGACGTGGAGAAGCCTAGTCGATCTATCTCTATTGACTACGTAAAATAGCAAGAGGGTTTCACGATTTCAACTCCCGTATCAGATAGAGCTAGGGCCAGGCCAGCCTTGCCCGACAGCACCGTCAAGGACCACTATCAAAACATACTTCGTAACAAATGATGAACTATAAGCAAGACGACGGACATGGTGAGCTATTGGATCTGGTGCAACTATGGGTCTGCTTTTGACAATTAGACCTCGTACGGATTCCAGCAGATCGATCGCTCATTGCAGATGGAAATGATTTCTATTTTACGGTAAAGGGTAGTTACCCTTCAAGGTTATAAGGGAACTACAGTGGAGTCACTGATAGAGCTGGAACATGAGCTTTCAGGTCACATACGAATGTCATGTGATGTGACTGCTATCACAAAAGTTTCAAGTGTCGAGTGTTAGAACAGCATTTTAGCGCATTCGTACGCACACTTCTAGTCAGAATCACTATATATTAGTCAGCCAGATCCTGGTTTATATAAGGGCCAGATAGACCACTTCTGTGGCTGTCTAGACCTACAAGAAATGCCTTTCTACTTATTTAACCCCTTCCTATACGTGGCCGTGAACGTGCGTAGAGTCATTCTAAAATATATGTTGTTTGCTATTGCCTAGAGCTACAGTAGCATAAAATATAGCAATAGGTATATATAACTTACCTGGAAAGCTGATCCCTCTGTTCTACTAAATATAGGTTGCTAGGTACAAGATATAGTTGCCTTGGAGCTTTATTGCTTAAAGCTAATATAGTACGTTTCTTAGCAAAGTCAACTTCTTTCAAATATTTGAAGTAAAAGTATAAGTTCTTGAATATAAGCTAGGCTTATAACTACTTAGAATACACTAGTAATATTCTGGGATAGTTGCAGGGAAGCATAAGGACAGAGGTAAAAGAGAAAAATTGATATAGTATTACGAGGGTAAATCTTTATCGTCAACTGTGGTAATGATACATCTTTCAAAAGGTAGAAGTATCTTAGGTTTTATATCTTTTTCTTAACATTGGAACGCGGCGGGGTGACCTGAACCGCATAGGGAGAAGCTTTGCATTTGGTTTCTCCAGTCATCTTAGCTAAGGAGGGTCTGGCCAGGGAGTATAGATATCTCAAGTGCCAGACTGATCAGCCTAACTGTTGCTAGAGCTTGAGTAAGGAATTTTGTGTTGATTTGGGGGTTGTGGTGTTTGTGTTCTGCACCGCATCGCACCGCCGGAGTCCGGATCACCCTGCACGTTTCCAAAATTTTATTGGGAATATAATCTCGCTCTCAGACCCCCGGTAAACTGCTTGGCTGCAAACGTTACTGTGACGAGCTGGAAGAAAAATGACTTGAAAGTGCAATGCCGCCTCCTAGGGAGACGCAACATTTTCGTGGCGAGATATCATTGCCGCTTGGGGCAAAATGGAAAGGAGAAAAAGAGTTGGAAAACCGCCAGTCATTTTTCAACTTGCTTCTTATCATATGTAATACGTATGCAACCTGCTCCTATTCTACGAACTTTTTGTGTCGCTATCAATCCGTCACACTGGTAGTTGATTGTCCCAGTAGTTTATCTCTAGCCCGGCAAGGGCTGCGCCAAATACAGATCAAAGACCTCCGGCAAAGTCTGGCTTATATCCTACAGTCGCATACTAAAGTCGAGCAATTACGGTCACCAGTCCATGGAAATTCCCAACTTGAAAGGAATAGAACGTGCGAGAGAAGCATATTCCAGAAGGAGCATCACGGGCCGTTACCACATACCTTCCATGCAATATGTCTTCCTTTCATTTTCAGTTACACATGCGTGGTTCTGCGCGGTCTTGAAGCAAGTTGAGGTCCAAGGTCAAAACATCGATGAACGGAAAGCACGCAATATTTGTAGGACTACATAAACAACGTCAACCTCCATTCCCCATCTTCATGCCTCATCCCTCAAGCCCAGAAGCGGCTGGTCGCCATCATCGTCGTCGTCTTTTCCGCCCTCGTGCACGGCATCTTCTTCGCAGTACATCGATCTTCTCCCACTAGGAGTCCACCTCGCTCTTCAACATAGACCTTCACGCCAGCGCCTCATCTCAGACGACATCTCAACTGAAAATTCACAATCAGGTTTTAGCTGAAGCTGAATCCCGACGTCAACAGCTATGTCTCATCACTGATGAGCTTTTCACATCCAAAGGTATGCACTCCTTTGGTGACTCAGCGGATCTTCAGTGAAGATACTGCTAATCTACTAACCGCACGCCCACCAGCTGTTCGAGTTTCGCGCAGTGATGCTACCCGTGTCATCCAAGATCTTTCTGAGAAGTGAACCTAATGAGAGGGAGTCGGGTACTGCTTTTTCCCCTTTGGGGTTTTCCTTGTCACCGCATCTGCTTAGCTGACCCGTGTGACCTTCCTCGACGGTAACATTACACTGATGGATGGAATAACTGGTTTGGACTCCAAGGTTGGGCCAAAGGGTTGGGTCGAAAGGGCCGTTGACTTGGATGTGTGTGGGATTGTGTCGTGTAATGGCAATACAAAATACGTTGGTATCAATTCGTCCTTCTCTCAGTCCACACTGTATCAACCTAGTCCTCTTAGCTTCCCTAAGTAACGCACTTCAAAGATATGACAAGCCCTGGCCTGGATTATCGGAGGCCGGATAACTATGTAAAGAGCACCAATAGCGTCGCGGGGCACTATGAGAGGGTTCAGGAGGGCATGTTGGCCCCAACCTGGGGCTGGAAGTATGACGATCTGCGGTAGAATTTCAATAGATTGAGAGGGAAATTGCCAAAACAGAGCGAACGATAAAGTGAAGAAGGCAGGGCGTGTGACATGTTTCTTGATAGCTACAGGATCTATGGTATTACCGAAGGCAAGCCACCACACAAAGGACCTCTTACATGAGCATAGACTATTATTTGATGCTACTCCATACTTATATAAGCAGACCTTACGAGAGGGCTATGGATAGGAGATATGATTGATGGATGGATGGATGGGTAATGAGGGAAACGGTAGAATGTAACCCAAGACCCATAACATGTTGGGGTGATCCGGCTGCGCCTGAACGACGGAGTGGCTTAATTATCAAGCGTCCCATCCAGTGTGGCTTTTTTCTTAATATTTATTGAACTTTTGTTATCATGTTTTGCAAGACCATTCGGAGACTATTATCATAATTCTGTGCCCGGATTCCATGGTGCAACCCATCCCATCTGGGTTTATGATGGACTGCTTTTCACCACTGCCAACGTCGTCAAGTAGCTCAGTGGCAAGAGAGCCGAGAAAATTTGTACATTAGGCAGTCACTGACCCTGGAGTATGCTGCCTGGAGAAACTCTACTGGTCTAGTTCAGCCTGCTCCCTCTGTCTAGCTATTTTCAGATCCTCCTCGTCGGGAAGCTGTCTAACTGCAAAAAGCAAGCCCACAGCAAGTGAAATCATGAGAGCCCAGATTGCATGGCCCCAGAGGTACTGAGTCCGCGCTCCAATGGCAAAGATACTTGTGAACAGGGCCGGTGTGAAGGCTCTGATGACACTAACGCCGGTCAACGCCAGAGCGTTGAGCGCTCCAAGAACCTGGGGGCTGGGCGACACGTCGTTGAGTGCCAGTTGAACGGCAGTGAAGCTCATGCTTACTCCGCTGCCAAGGGTAAGACTGATGGGTGCAAATATCCAGAAGAAGGTGATCCACCCAGGGTTGTTAACGCCGGCTTTGAGGATGAAGTTACCAAGCGGGCAAGTGAGGTAGAACCAGGGATAGGCATACGCGCAGAAACGCATGACGCCGTTGGTTCCAATGCGACGCTGCAATGGCGGGAAGATAACCAAGAGCCACAAGGCTTGGGCAACGCCGTTGACCGCCATCATGGTTGCGATTTGCAGAGGGGTGAAGCCATAGCCGCCGAGCTTCACGGGCGTGTACCAGAAAACGGGGACTATGGCCGTGTACGAGAGTGCGAGGAGCATGAGATACGCGTAGACGAAGAGGACACTAGCTACGCCTTTGGACTTGACGAGTTTACCAATCGAGCGTGTGTCCTTCTTGGGCGCCGCCGACCCGTCGTCACCTTGGCCACGAGGCTCCTTCTTGAGCGTTTCCTCGACGAAGAAGAAACTGGCCAAAGCGGCCGTCAAGCCAAGGAAGCCAACTACGAAGCTTGGTAGTGCGTAAGGATACTCGAGGAAGAACCGGCTCTTGAAGACCCCTGGGTACTGGTGCGCGGGGTCGGCAAGAACGCCACCCAGAAGCGGCCCGATGAAGAGACCGAGGTTGCCGCTGAAAGCGAACCAGCTGAAAGCTCTGGCTTGGGTTTTTGGGGTGCTGTGTTCGGCGATCATGGTGCGCATCGTCACAATGGTGCCGCCAAACACGCCAGCCAGGCACCTGAACAGGATCATCTGCCAGATCGTCTGGGCCATGCCGAAGATGGAGGTGGCGAGCGTGACGCCGACGAGCGAGAAGACAAGGACGGGCTTGCGGCCGACCCGGTCCGACAGCTTGCCCCAGTAGACCATGAAGATGGCCTGGGTCAGGGAGAAAAGCGACTCGATGAGGCCGCTGTAGAAGCCGACGTCCGCCTTGGCGAGGTTGCCGTTCTGCTGGGCCATCTGGCTGATGTACGGGAAGATGGAGAAGAAAGCCATGGGCTCGACCAGCCGAGCGTAGCACAGCAGGAAGATCTGCCAGCCCGGCAGCGGCTTGTCCTCCGGGTCGGCGTCATCCCGCCGGTCCGGCTCACTGAGCGTCGTCGCCTTGGCTACATCGGGGTCGGCGGTCGGGGCGATATCGTTGGCGATCAACAACGGCGTCGTCTCGGTCGCGTCCTCGCCATGAGACGCGACGGGTCCGCGATCGCCGGGGGGTCTCGGTTCGGGTGGCATCCTGGCGACGATGTGCCAGAAAAGGTAGTGCAGATATGTTGTCGATCTTTATCTGAACTACCACCGGCTGATGCGGTTCCCTCGAGGTTTATTTAGAGACCATTGAGCCCAAGGCAGACACCGAGCGTGACGACGCGGCTCCGCTAGGAAATGAAACACATCCCAGCATCAAATTTGGTGGCGCGCCACCAGCCTCCACACCTCGGTCTGAATTGTGTGCCAATAGGCTAAGCCGGACAGACAGGCTTTGGAACCTTCCTCTTACGGTTAGAGCGCTTAAAACAGCAACTCATTGCAACCCATTCCGAGATGTCGATCCCCAAAAGATGCTTGAATCCTTATAGCGAGCCAGAAACATCGGCGTAAGATCTTCTGCAATCAAATGTGGGATCACAATCCTTGTTAAACCGAAAACGAAGCCTAGGTGGCGTAGGCCATCTCCGAAACATCTGTACAAGTAAAAGTGTAAATCATCAAGTGTCATACTGACGCTGATTAGATCCGAAGAGGGTAAGCGCTCGGAATGAGCATCGGTTTCAACCGAACGGTTCCCGCACAAATGAGAGCTGTAAGGGAGAGACTAACAAAACCCAGGTTGGTTCGGATAGCTTTGACAAGTAAGGGTCCAATTTCCACCGTAGCAACCCACTTCTATCTCTCGGGAAGTTGCACCGGTTGTCAGTTCGAGTTCCTCAGCCGAGCTAATTGTCCGCACCCGTCCTTGTCAACATGGACGGTCTCAAAGTTCTCGAAGTAAGAGAAGCTAGAAATAGACCACGTCAGTACTTCATTATTTCCCTCGGTAACACAAAAGACCTACCGATTGCCGGTGCAAACATTGGATTTCTAGAAGAGCAAAATGTAGATTCTGTCTCAAAGTTCATTTTTAGTAATAACAATGCCGGTCCCGTCGATCCCGCGATAAGGGTCGAAAAGCTCTGGGCCTGGGTATGCGTGTGGCAGAGGCGTACTAACGACTGGTTACCACACAAAGGGCAGCGAAGTGCACCCAACCATTTGGAAACGGACTATAAGCATGAACGTCGCTCTTCAGTTGGAAGAAGAATCCGGGGGGCTGTATAAAGCTGTTGGTCACCTCAACTGTATCAGGGCATTTCTTGTCGCTCATGCCTGCCCTCATGAAGAGATAGATACAGTCAATAGAATGATGACCACTGTGGGACTGAAATGGAGTTTATTTGTATATATACCTTGCTGAAGTCTGCAACCCCAGGCGCCTTTTGTTCTTTTCAGGAACGGCCCGGCGTTAAATATACAACAACGACAATAACAACAACAAAAATCGGCGCTCGGCACCCTGGTTCCGGGAAGCTACGATCTAGTATCCACTGGTATCGGGGCTCTTTGCTGGCTTCCATCGATCCCTAGATGGGCTGAGGTGGTGTTCGGACTGTTGAAGCCTGGTGGCCGTTTGTTTCTTCGCGAAGCTCATTCCGTGCTCTGGGCTCTAGATGAGAGCGACGCCGAACATCTGGGCCTCAAGCATCCGTACTTTGAGGGTGCTGAACCCGAACCCCGCGAAAATCAGGATAGTTATGTGGTGACCGATGCTGATGGCGACTTCAAGAATGTTGTCGCAGGTGAATTCAACCACGGCCTGGAAGAGATTATACAGGCTTCGTTGTACTCTGGGATGCGGATTACGGGTCTGAAGAAGCATGACAGCCTCCCTTTGAATCGCTTGTCATTCGAACTCCCATAGACTCCATGCTTTTCTGGCACTGACAAAAAAATGCAATAAAATGAGAATGGGGAGTGGACTTTGACTGAAAAGCCTGAGAAATTGCCACACTCATACACGTTGCAGGCCTGAAAATCTGCATGACTAAGGGGATATGACTACAGTGCCATCGGTCGATAGATGAATGCCAGCCAAGACACTTGGCCTACCTTTCCCCTTCCAGACAGTTATTTGTAGTTGCATATGTTATTAATACCGGACCCCAACCACTTTCCTTTCTTCCCGATTCCACTTTCCCTTGCACTGCATAAACCACGTCAATACCGCGCCATAAAGATGGCTGCTGCCGCTCAGAACCGCGTTCCCTTTCTGTTTACATACCGCAGCTCTGTGGTGTTCATTATCACCACAGTCGCGTTTGCGGTCTTTACAGTATTTGCCATGCTGGAAATCCAAAGTTGGCTGATTCGACGCTGATGCAATGCATAGGATGTCTTTCTCTATGGCGTAATCGTACCAGTTGTTCCTTTTGCCCTGGAGTCCCGCGTCGCCATCGCTAAAGGCAAAGGTGTGTTTCCCGTGTCAAATAATATTGTGCTTTGCGCCACTACTGACTGGGTTTATCACGTCGCAAAGTACAGTTTTGGGTGTCGATTCTCCTTGCAGTATACGGAGCAGCACTCCTGATCTCCTCGCGTAAGCGTACCTTGAGTCCTCATGTAATGTTCATGGAGTAGCTCGTCTCACCAAAGCTTGCAGCAATATGGGGCTACCTTACCGACCGCATTTCTTCCCGGCGCCTGCCAATGGTTGCCGGTCTTTTGCTTCTGGGCGGAGCAACTGCGCTTCTGTGTGCTGGAACCAGCATTCCCCTCTTGATTGTCGGACGACTTTTACAAGGCGTATCTGCTGCCTTGGTCTGGACGGTCGGTCTGGCCCTCATCGTTGATGCTACTAGCAGTGAGAACATCGGGAAAGCCATGGGATGGGTGGGAATGGCCATGAGCGCGGGCATCCTTTCATCGCCCATGCTAGGAGGTCTCGTGTACAGCACTGGCGGCTATCATGCCGTCTTTGCAATGTGCTTTGGTCTAATAGCAGTTGATACTGCAATGAGATTGGCAGCAATCGACATCAAGACAGCCCAGGCTCTGCTTGGCGAGGCTGAGACTGCCGGGATTGCTCTGGATGATGAGCGCCATATCCATGACGGCCAAACAGCCGATCCAACGTTGCGAGGAGGCAAGGCAGACCACAAACCTGCATTTCTTACCTTGCTCCGGAGCCCGCGTCTTCTCGCTGCCCTATGGGGCACCCTCGTCCACGGCATAATTACGACATCTTTCGATAGCACCCTCCCCCTTTTCGTCTCGGAGACCTTTGGTTGGGATTCTGTTGGTGCTGGTCTGGTTTTTCTGCCATTAGTCTTCCCCTCTACGGCAGTCTGCAGGGCTTACTCCCTCAAAACAAAGAAGGAGCTACACCCACCCCTC